>WSTY01000003.1:0-150552 GCA_019633465.1 Tulasnella sp. 417
TGCGACTTCAACCCCTACCGCCAGGGCGACAAGACCTTCTACGGACCCGGCAAGACCGTCGACACCACCAAGAAGATCACTGTCGTCACCCAGTTCATCACCGACAACGGTACTGCTACCGGCAACCTCAAGGAGATCCGCCGTCTCTACGTCCAGAACGGTGTCGTCATCGCCAACACCGTCAACCAAATCCCCGGCATCCCGGCCGTCAACTCGATCACCGATGCTTACTGCGACGCTCAAAAGGCCGTGTTCGGAGATGAGCTCTCGTTCCAGAACCACGGTGGTATGACCGTCATGGGTGACTCGTTGAAGCGTGGTGGTGTCTTGGTCTTGTCGATCTGGGACGACTACGCCGTCAACATGCACTGGCTCAACTCTTACTTCCCTCCCGAGTGCACTGGCTACGGCTGCGAGCGTGGTACTTGCGCCGCTAACACGGGTGTTCCCGCTGAAGTCGAAGTCACCGCTGCCAGCGCCACGGTCACTTACTCGAACATCAAGGTCGGTGACATCGGCTCGACCTACTCCGGTTCATCCACCACCACCACCCCCGGCTCCACTACCTCCACCACCACCACCACCTCGCGCTCGAGCAGCACTACCACCACTACCACCACCACTGCTAACGGTGGTACTCAGGTTCACTGGGGACAATGCGGTGGCCAAGGCTACTCGTGAGTATTCTCCGCTTCCGGTTCAACTTTCCTCGAGAAACTAACGCGTTCCAATTCTCAGCGGCCCGACCGTGTGCGAGGCTCCCTGGACCTGCACCTACTCCAACCCTTGGTACTCTCAATGCTTGTAAGCGTCGTACAGACGCTGGTAACTACTTTGGTAACCTGGCAACGTACACATCGAGCTCCTCAGGAAATACATATATTTTATCCCCGTCGAAGTGCTTTGATCTCGCTGTCGTGTGATGAATATTTGAGTCTGCTCCACGGGATGCACGGCGGGCTCCATGCTATTATGAAAGCAACACTCAGGTATGGAGGTTAGTCTAGCTTCATGGTGCAATGGGATATTGACCGGAGGTCGCGGCCTCCATCGCGAAAGCTCGGCTGAATTCTTGCTCGCACAGGGTGAGTGTGCATCAACGGTAACTTCGGAGTGGACGCAAAGCTTATTTTGTGGCACATTCCAAACTAGAGAACATCCTTCAGGAACTATCTTAGAAGCCCTCGGCTCTAGAACGCCAATGTTAGTAATCCCTGATAGGGTCACTGTTGGAAAAGGTAGAAATCTCAGTTGGTTGCGCCTTCTAGAAGACTTGATTAACCGAACTTACTTGAAGAACGAGCTGAGATGGCGAAGACTCAGATTCGGTATGGGCATCGGAATCATGTTGTGTTGCGACGTTGGCTAAAGTTGACACACATTGAACGTCGCTGACCGCACCCTTGAGCTCATTGAGAACCACAGCCTGTTGAGCGGACAGGTTGGCACGGCTGAGGGTTATATGTATGGAGGTGATGTGAGACTTTTCTACTTCTTTCCCCTTCAACTTCCTGTTCGCACTCCTGATTCGTACAAGCTGAAGAATTGAAGGAAGGTCCAGAAGGTACCCATATGAAGTGATCTCGAGGGACGTTAGCTTGGGGCAGAGGCACATTGGCCGGTTGGTGTCCTCGGCAGATTGTATCACTTTCTCCAATACTACATGCCAAGGCTTCTGGGACTTGCGCCGTTGGTAGGGAGGAATGGATAGTTTGCTGAGGTTGGGCAAAAACTCGTTCGCTGCCATAAGGATGGCTGTGGCGTTTTGACCTGCTAGTGTGTCTATCTGTAAAGAGGTAATGACGGATAAAGTGTGAGCACCAAGGCTTGAGAACAGCTCCTTAGAGGTGATTCGAGAGCCTTTGTTATCTCGCTCTTCGGTTGGACTCGGAATAGTGAAGTTGAAATTTGCCGCTGAGAGGGTCATGCGTGGCCGATGGAGTTTAAGGTTAATCGGCGCGATGATCCGATTCTGCCTGAGTAGGGAGAGGACGACGCTGAGATCGACCTGCCAACTGTTATCAGGAGTGAGGTGATGAATGTTGACCGATACCGAAGCTGTCCGGGGAAATTGGATGCAATGCAAGATGTCGGAGGCTGACTGTGGGGATCGAAATGAGAGGTTGATTTTCACGAGCTTGTTGAGGGAGATATGGGTTGGAGCTTCTCGCTGATCGTCTGGACAAAAGCCTACATCCAACAGGGTTAAGTATTGCAAATTAGGGGAGTGCTGGAGCATTCCAACAAGCTCCTCTAGTGTCGGACCGTCGAGGTGCTCGAGGGACAGCGAGTGAAGACCCCGAAGGCTTGCGGCGTGCCAAGGAATGGACACTTGCGAGAATCGTACTCTCGTAAGATTGGGTGCCGCTAGAGAATCCATCGGGACCTGGTACCCATCTTGTAACTCCCATGAATTATAGGCCACGAGCTCGAGGGATCGAAGATGAGGAGCAGGGGTAAATAGCCAATCTCTGAGCACCTGTTCCACGAGTGGATCTACAGATCCGAGGAATACCACCTCGCGAAGTGTAATACGTTTTGATCTGATAAAGTTTAAGAACCTCGAGGAGGACACGGGGTCTGTGGGGTGCAAGTCCACGCGTATGGCAATTGGCATTTGTCGGGACATTCGTAGGAGTCGATCATACTGGCTAGGAGGATCATCTGCGGAGAGGGTGGTCCAGAACATTGATGGGTTGGTATTTATCACCTTGGTCCAAGTACGGCAGACAAGGAGAAGCCTTGTTCTTCCTTTGTGATGGTGTGATAGTGGTAGAGCTGTGAACAGGATTATAGCCAGGACCTCTTCAGGCAGGAGATGGATCGGCAGGAGCTCGTTCTGGCGAGACTTTAGGGCGCATATCTGGGACTGTACTTCGCTGAAGATTGTTTGCCGGGCGGCAATCTCATTCAGGATGCATTCATAAGGTGTTTCGGGGTCGGGGAGGCTATATTGAATACCATTAATATGAGCGCTTTCAGAAGCCCAAAAGAAGGCAGAACTACGATCGTCCATACCTAAGAATCTTGAGTACCTGGGCTGAAAGCGCCGAGACCTTCGCTTTGATATCTTGCTTCGGTTCCATGCCAGTCTCGAGGGGTTTTGTTTCCCGGCTATGTATGCAGTCGACAGTTTCCTAAAATTATTCTCAGCCAAACTTGTTTTCATAACGTAGTAACATGGCTGACCTTCGGCGAATTGGGAGGAGGGAGGGAGAACGTTGTGGAACAATGGGAACAGTGTGACAAAAGCGTAATGGTCACCTGCTCTACAGTCACACCCGGGTCCCCGGATACGGATATGCGAACAGGAAATGTTCTAGGGAGTTAACTGCAACTGTCTTGGATATTACCTGATATATTTGGAAGGCTGTATTTTTCCAAACACAAGTAATACCTTCAGCAGCGTCCACCCGGGTCGATGCCAGAAAACCCTGTTTTCTGTTACTTTACATGAGAAGCAGAGAACATGCTACCATAACTACATCAACTTTGTTCGCAGAACTTCAATGACCGTAACCCAAGAAAGAGTCACTAGCAGGAAAAAGCGGGGGATCGACCTAATCGCTCTTCCTACGAGGCCTGGTCAAAGGAACTCACGTAGACAAGGAGAAAAAGCCGGCGAAGATTGGGATTTCGACTGCTCATCCGTAATTTCCCGATGCGTCCTATTATAAATGTGGCATGCCACGTACGTCGTTTACTTCATCCTTAAGCTCATTGAGAAGGCCTAGCTGCTCCGCAGACAGCTTGTCGCTCTCCAGACTCATGCCTATCGAGGTTATCGGAGACTTCCTTACTTGCTTTCCTTTGAACTTTCTGTTCGAGCTCCTGATGCGTACGAGTTGAAGGATCGAAACGAGATCTGGGCAATCTCCGCTGGGAGTGCCGATCTCGAGGGACGTCAGCTTTGGGCACAGGTACATCGGGCGGTCGACCTCGTCGGTGGAGAGGATGGCTTTCTCCAGGACTAAATGCCAGGGTTTCTTGGACTTGACTCGGTTGTATGAAGAGGTTGATAACTTGGTAAGGTTGGAGAAAAACTCGTTTGCCGCCATAAGGATAGGGGTAGAATTTTGACTTGCTAATGAGTCCAGATGTAAGGATGTGACGGCGGCCAGAGTAGAAGTGTCGAAGATGGAGAATAACTCTTTGTAAGTCATTCGAGAGCTTGAGATTTCCCGATCTTCATTCGGACTCGGAATAGTAAGTTGAAAATTTATTGCTGAAAGTGTTAGGCACGGTCGACCAATTTTAAGGTGGAGGGGCGGGATGATTCGATTTTCGGGGAGTTGGGAAAGGACGACGTCGAGATCTACCTGCCAATCATCATCCAAGACACGGGTATCAATGCCTATTGATACCGTCGTAGTGACGGGGTATTGGATGTACTGCAATATGTCGCAGGTTGGGCGCAGAGATCGTCCCGAGAGATTGATTGTCCTGAGCTCGTTTAGGGAGATCCTGGCTGGTGCTTCTTGCCCATCCTCCGGACACAGGGTGAGAAACCGCAGTGTCAAGCATCGCAAGCTAGGGCAGTCTTGGAGAATTTCCACAAGCTCTTTCCGTGTTGGAGAGTTTCTAGTTCCTCCGGATCTATTCAGGCGTTCCAGGGACAATGAGTGAAGGCCCCGAAGGATTGCGGCGCTCCAAGGCATGTACACTCCGCATAGTCGTACGCTTGTAAGATTCGGTGCTGTTAAGGATTTAATCTGAGCATGCTGCGAGCTTGAATCTTCATCTTGTACCGTCCATCCCCGAGAGACTGCGATATCGAGGGATCGAAGATGAGGACCGGGTGCGAAGAGGCAATTTGTGAGCACTCCTTCTGCGGCTTTACTATCATATCCGATGAAAACCACTTCGCGGAGCGTGAGGACCTTTGACCTAACAGTCTCCATAAGCTTTCTTGGCGGTGGGCTTTTGAGGGATTGATAGGACATGTAGATAGTAACCGGCAGTTGTCGGGACATTTGCAGAAGTCGATCATGCTGGCTTGGAGGATCATCTGTGGATAATGTTGTCAAAACATCGATGTGTTGGAATTTATCACGTTGGCCCAAGTACGGCACACAAGGAGGAGCCTTGTTCTCCTTCTGTGGTAACCTCCTAATGTTAAAGCCCTGGATAGGATGATCGCCAGGATTTCCACAGGCAAATGGTGAATAGGCAAAAGGTCGTTTTGACGAGAGTTTAGGGTGGATATCTGGGACTGCGCTTCAGCAAGAATCGATTGCCAGGCAGAAATCTCGTTCAGGATGCAGTCACGAGGTGTTTCGGGGTCGGGAAGGCTACAGCTGATACCGTTAGCATGAGCGCTCCGAGGGCTTCTAGCAGGCACACACGTACGATTGCGACGATCTGAGAACCTCGAGTATCTCAGCGGAAAGTGCTGAGACTTTGGCTTTGATCACTCCATCTAAATTCGATGCCATGTCCGTCTTGAGTTTTCGTTTTCTGACGATATGTGGTTTATGTTCTCTGAAAAGACTAGGTCCAAAAAAAAAAACTTGCGATATTGTAGTGCAGTACGATGTCTGACCGTCAGCAATGTGAGATGACGTTGGGAGAGGATCAAAAGTGGTGGCGAAGGTTAACGGCCACCCGCTCTACAGTCACATCCGACAAGGACCGTCGCGAGCAGCAGTCCGATGAATTGTTAGGGCACCAGTGGCCCCAAGGAGCCTCTCACACACTGTCTGCGCGATCCACCCGAGCAAAGGGGACCCCCGAAGGCCGGATGCCCGGGTACTGGAGAGAGCCCTCGGCTTCACCCCTCCTTCTCGGGAGGATATTAGGCGCTGTCGTGTCGCAATGACCTCCGGAATCGGGTGGAAACATCGGCTCTGCTACCGAAAGCCGCAGAGGGGGCCAGCGGAGCGCGCGGTAACCACTCCGCAGAGGAGGCTTTAGCAGGAAGGGGACGGTGGGCCGCTGTGCGGACGAAGCCCGACCCTGCACGGCCCAATTACACCATTAAACCGGTATGCAAAAACCAGACCCACTTAACAAACGGTAGGCTGGGAGACCCGCTGGGTCGACCACAGTAGCAGGAGGCTGATGGACAGCCGGATAAACCAACAAAACCGCTCTTAGGTGTGTGAAGCACGGAGCCAAGGTACCGCGTGAGCAGATTTCCCCTTGCCAATTCCACAAAAGAAAAAGCAACTAAGACAACCGGAAGGGGTTCAGCATTTTTTCCTTGGCAAGACACCAAGGCACATATAATCGGAGTTTACTGGGCTCTATGGATTGTGGGGAGGTTTTCAGGGATATTAACCTGCAACCCCGATAGCACCAGGGTCAATACCAGGAAACTTGTTTCCGATTACATTGATTGCCAGAAAACATGCTACGACTACTATATTAGGAATCATCTTCGTTAGCGGGTCTATTTTTATAACCCACGACAGAGTAACTGGGGGAAAAAAGTTGAAGAGGGATCGACTTAGTCCCTCCTTTTAACGACGCTCGATCAAGGCAACTCGGATAAGAAGCTAAGACGAGCAGTCGGATGCAGACTGGCCACCCGATTCATATCGCGCTGCATCCTACTATAGAGACACCGTGCAGCGTACGTCGGCGATCTCGCCCTTGAGTTCGTTGAGAAGACCCAGCTGCTCCGGGGACAGCCTGCCGCTGTCGAGATTCATGCTTATGGAAGTTATTGGGGACTTCGCTACCTGTTTTCCCTTGGACTTTCTGTCCGAGTTCCTAATCCGGACAAGCTGAAGGATTGAGAGGAGGTCCGGGCAATCTCGGTTGGCAGTGGTGATTTTGAAGGACGTCAGCTTTGGGCAGAGCCACACTGGCCGATTAGGCTCTTCGGTAGATTGTACCACTTTCTCCAATACCTTGTGCCAGGGCTTCTTGGACTTGAGTCGCTGGTAGGGAGAGACCGATAACTCGGTGAGGTTGGGGAAGAACTCGTTCGCCGCCGTAAGGATAGCGGTAGAATTTGCCCCTGCTATCGAGTCTATGGATAATGAGGTGACGGCAGCCAGAGTGGGAGCACCGAACGTGGAGAATATTTTTCTGTAGGTGATTCGAGGTGCCGTGTTTTCTCGCTCTTCGTTCGGGCTCGAAATATTAAACCGGAAATTTGTTGCCGAAAGCTTGAGGCGTGGGCGGTCGACTTCAACGTGAATGGGCGCGGCGATCCAAATTTGTGTGACTCGGGAGAGGACAACGCCAAGATCGACCTGCC
The DNA here is from genome assembly GCA_019633465.1 of Tulasnella sp. 417. Classification (NCBI taxonomy): domain Eukaryota; kingdom Fungi; phylum Basidiomycota; class Agaricomycetes; order Cantharellales; family Tulasnellaceae; genus Tulasnella; species Tulasnella sp. 417. Next base: position 7,208 of record WSTY01000003.1, read on the forward strand.
AACTGTCTTCAGAGACAAGCCTCTCGATCATGATTGATAGGGTTGCTGTCCTGGGGTATTGAATGTGCTGCAATATGTCGCAGGTTGGTCGCACAGATCGACCCCACAGATTGATTTTCATGAGCCCGTTGAGGGGGGTCGTGATCGGCACTTCTTGTCGATCGTCTTGGCAAAAATCTACAAGCCGTAGTGTCAAGTATTGCAAATCAGGGCAGCCTTGGAGAATGACGGAAAGCTCTCGTAGTGTGGGAGACTTGCTTCTTGAGCCCCCGAGGGACTCCAGGGTCAACGAACGAAGGCCCCTAAGGACTGCAGCACTCCAAGGGATGGATACTCCGGACAAGCTTAAGCTTGTAAGATTCGGTGTCGCGACAGAATTAATCTGGGCGTCTTGCGATTTCGAGTCTCCGGCACGGATTGTGCATCCACCATATACAAGAAAATCGAGAGATCGAAGGCGAGGGGCAGGCGCGAAAAGGAGAGCTTCGAACATGTTTACTACGAGTGGGCTGTCAAATCCGATGTACACCACCTCGCGAAGCGCAAGGCGTTGGGACCCGACATCCTCCAGCAGCTTCCTTGAGGGCGGATAGTTGGCGGAATCATCGTCGGCGGAATTATCGTCTAAGTATACGGTAAGTGGCATTTGTCGAGACTTATTTAGAAGTCGATCGTGTTGGCTAGGAGGATCCTCGGTGGATAGGGTTGTCCAAAAGATTGATGGATTGGTATTGATTACGTTACCCCAAGTACGGCACACAAGGAGGAGGTTTGTTCTCCCTTTGTGATAGCCCCGTAGCGGGAGAGCAGCGGCTAGAATTATTGCCAAGATCTCCATAGGCAAACGATGGATAGGCAGGAGCTCGTTTTGACGCGTGTTTAGAGCGGATATTTGAGACTGTAATTCCGCGAGGATCGACTCCCGGGCCGCAATCTCATTGAGGAGAAAGTCGCGAGGCGTTTTGGGGTCGGGAAGACTACGTAGTGAAGACCGTGAACATGAGCGCACAAAGAGATCTAGGTAAACATACACGCACGATTGCGAGGATTTAAGAATCTCGAGTATTTGAGAGGAAAACGCTGAAACTTTTGCTTTGACGATGTCCTTCGGTTCCATGTGTCAGCGTTGCGTTTCTCGTTTTCTGAGAATAGATGCAGTCAATCCTCTTTTGAGTGATTTGTTGTTGAAGCTCTGTAAGATGCTGATCGTTAGCGAGTGGATGAATGGGTTGGAACAAGAGGAAACAAAGGTTAGCGGCCACCTCGTCTGCAGTCACATCCGTCCGCCACTGTCAGTCCCAGGCGGAACCAAAGACCACTGGGGAGAGTTCAGTTCCTCACAATTGGCAAAGTCCTGAGGACCCAGCTATGAAAGCATATCGAGCTCTGCGGAGCAGGGGGGAGAGCTTTCACGCATCTTGGCTTGAGGGTTCGACCTCGTCTCGAGCAACCTGACCTTGCGAGACCTTCCATGCCTGAATCTTGCTTCTAACGATAACTCGTGAATGCTAACGATAGCGAATTTTCGCGAGAGTTTGGGCTGAACGGTCGCTCTCGAGTTATTGCCAGGTGACATTGTATGATCACGTGTCACGTCCGATTCGGCAACTCCGTTTGCCGAACCCCCCAATCTCACGCGCCTTCCCAACGATCAACTCGTTTGTTTCGTTCGCTTTCGTCCGTCTCCCCTCCACCAACGCAGCAGCCCTACCTGAGGAGCGCAAAAGAAATGCTCCCGCGTCCAACTGCAACGAGCTCTATACTCTCTTTAATGACAAGATCTTCGGCTCCTAGTACCACTATTGCAGCTGCTCGTCTCGCTTTGACTTCTGGACACCTGAACGGCCCAACTGGCTCCGCTTTCTCGACCTCAGCAGCGTCCCAAAATATGCAGGACATCAAAAACGTGACCATCTTTGGTGCAGGACTTATGGGTGGGTAGTGAGCTCGCCGTTCAGCGTGTTTGCAGTTTCAAACCCAGCTGTCACTGTACCCCCTAGGTGCCGGGATAGCCCAAGTGGCCGCTCACGTCGGCTTCAAGGTCCGTATCACAACTAAGAAACCCGACTCTATATTATCCAAGCGGCTCAACCCTCATCCTATAGGTCACACTGTGTGATGTGACAGACGACGCCCTCAACAACGGCAAAAAGATCATCGAATCCTCCATCCAACGCCTCGCCAAGAAGTCTCCAAACGCCCCACCGTTCTCCTCGGAGATCGTCTTCTCAAACATCAACACGACCACCGACCCAACTCGCGCCGTCTCCGAAGCCGACTTGGTGGTTGAAGCCATCGTGGAGAACCTCAAAGTCAAGCAAGACCTCTTCAAGTTGCTGGACGGGAGCGCTCCAAGTTCGTGCGTTTTCGCCACGAACACGAGTAGCTTGAGCGTGCGTGAGATTGCGGAGAGCTGCTCTGACGATAGGAGGAAAAGGTACCCGGGCGGCTAGACGACTTTTTGGCCGGTTTGGTTGTCTGACCAGATCACTTGAACAGATTCGGCGGCCTTCACTTCTTCAATCGTAAGTGACCGTATTCTCCGTGACCTTGGTCGTCTCTCGTCCTTACCATCATGCACTTTTCTTTAGCTGTGTACGTCAACCAAGCAGATTTTGACCAAACCACCCCCCACTGATGGCGCATCACCAGACCGCAGATGAAACTAGTAGAAGTCGTGAAAGCTCCCGAAACAGCAGAAGAGACCGTCGAAGCGCTCCTCGGGGTTTGCAAGAAGATGGACAAGACGGCAGTTCGATGCACTGACACACCAGGGTATGTGGGTTTATGCCCGCGGGATTCCGAGCCATTCGTTTGCGTTAGCTTACGCATCATCGGATTTGGTCACAGGTTTATCGTCAATAGATTGTAAGTGGTCCGCCTCTTTGATCGGCTCTGCGGGGTCTGGCTCATGGAACGACCACTTTTTCCAGACTCGTTCCTTACATGTTCGAAGCGATCAAGATGGTTGAGCGCGGCGACGCGACCGCGGCAGACGTCGACGTCGCTATGAAGCTTGGCGCAGGTACGCAATTTCCCGCTCTGCTGTTCTACCTGAGGGGCTAAGATTTACTCTTACATAGGTCATCGTGAGTAGAACCTCAATGCTTTTGGGTCCTAATTCCATATACTAACGACGAAAACACCCTCTGCGGCTCCGAACCATAAAAAGCCATGGGCCCACTGCAACTTGCCGATTTCGTAGGTCTCGACACGTGCCATCACATCATGACCGGATGGAGGGAGAAGGTCGAGAGCGGTGAAGACGTTGGCTTGTCGAAGGACTTGGTCGCCGAGTCCAAGCTGCTCACTGACCTTGTTGATGCGGGAAAGCTCGGCCGCAAGAGCGGAGAGGGTTTCTTCAAGTATGATAAGTAAAGGATTATTTTGGGATGCTTGTCGTGTAGAGGTGCCTTGTTGTAGGGAGGTAGAAATTCAGTGAATTGACCGCGGGTGGCCGATCACGTCGCCAAGTTGGACGCCCGTACATAGACAATTTTAGTCCAAGCCTCTGCTTCCATACCATGAGACACAATTGAATGCAATAATGCCCAAGAAGATACGTACGATAGTACAGCCTATATAGACACTTGAAAAAAAAAGGAAGAAAAAGTCCGCCGAGGAAAGCAGAGGCAAGCAAAAAACGGAGACCATTTCTAAGGTAACGGTAGATAAAAAGTAAAGCATATAAGCGAAGGAAGGGGCCAAAAGTGGCAAAAAGGGTGAACACTCAGATTGAGTGTCCAAGAAGAAGAAAAATGATCAACAACAGAGGGAGCCAAAAGAAAAAGCAACCATCATATCACACCATACGCCAACCCCGCGACTAATTCACCATTTATGGCTGAGGAGAACCTTGGTACCTCGCCTTTTCATTGCCAGCCGGAGCAGCCGGGACGCCAACCAGGAGGCTAGTATCGTAGCCTTGAGGATGGGGCGAGAACGGGGGTGGTGCCACATCGTTGGAGACGTGGTACTGGCTGGGCTGGTACACCTGCTGGCTACCACCTTGAGAGCTGCCGCCGAATTCGGAAGTGGCGCGCATGGCCGGGTTGTACGAACTTGACTGAGCCGTGGTGTACATCGAGTCGGGTCGGGCGGCCATGCCTTCGAGAAGTGGGACGGCCGAGCCGAGTGCAGGTGAGTAAGGCTGAGCGGTGGTGTAATTAGCTGCCTGGGGGCTGTAGGGAACAGGTGGGGGTGGAGTGTGAGGGTGATGGCCGCTCAAGTCCGTGTTACCGAAGTAGCTGGTAACTCGAACGGGGTCGCCCACGGGCATGCTGTCCTGGCGCTTCTCTCCACCGGCTCCAGTTGCGGCTGGGCGAGCCTCCCTCTCCGACTGGTTCTTCATGCATCGCCAGATGAGGACGGTCGCAGCGATAACGATGGCCAAAAATGCTACTCCGCCAACGGCGATACCGACGATGGTACCGGTGGCCATGCCGTGGTGGTCGTCATGGTCGTCCGAGGTTGAAGACGCCGCAGCAGCCGACGCGGACATGGAAGCGCCGTTGTCACTGAGGTACCTTTGGTATGCCGCGCAGCCAGTGTGGTAATCTAAGATAAGACGGAAGATATGCATAAGCCCGTTGGATACGCATGGGGAGAAGAAGAGGAAGCGTAGCAAACGGCCAAGCGCGCGTGGAGCCCGGATATGCCGCGGCTCGGTTCGGTGAAGAGGAGGAAGAGAGCATAGGCGAAGACTTACTGGTATGACCTGTGGTCGCGCCCTGGGTCTGATCGGAAGTAGTGGTGGCATCGGTAGGACTGGACATGCAAATCGCGCAATACTGGATTACGATGGAAGGGGTGAGCGGTGGCGCATCAAAACAAAACAACAAGATACGTACGTGAAGGGGATCATGCAGTGTGCACCAGCATCCGGCACTGCCCTTCAACCTCTCGCATCGAGGGATCTATTGCGTACCGATGGGTAAGCGTTATGGAGGCGGATGAGGATGGGCGTGGATGGAGGAGAACGTACGACATTGTTAACGAACTCTGTGCAGTTACCGGTCCTGCTGCAAGTTGGACTGCTGATGGAATCGCGAATCATATAGGCAGCAAGTGTGATGTTGACTCCTCCGTAAGTGTCATCGGGACCACGGCGCATGAGTGCGCTGGCGGGGAACGCGTGGCCGTTGACGGAGGCAACGGCGATGGCGACGAGCGCGAGGGACGTGATGGATTTCATCCTTGGCAAATTATTCCTAAGTGCTCTTTGTTCTCTTTGGCTATCTGGATGGGTTCGATGGTGGGGATGAGCGGGTAGGAGGGGAGAACGAGGGAGGGGGAGAGGTAGAAGAGGAAGAGGAAGAAGCGGTCCAAACCAAAATGACCGAAAAAGTCTGCGCCAGAAAGTATTTGAAGGGGAGTGGGGTCGCAATACCGAGGGGCAGTGATCCAGGGGTCCGGGTGCACCTTACTTGGCTTATTCACACGGAGAACGCCAAGCTCGACCGGTACCTGGCGGAGTGTCTGGGCAACATATCGGAGTTCGGTTGCACCGGCTTCCGCTGCTTCCGCATCACGCGGTGACAATCCCAAAAATAGGATTGGATAAGCGCCCCCTCCATTCTGGCCCTTTCCCTCTCTCTTTCTAACGGGTCATGCGGGCACGAGTCGGCGGCCCCAGCGATATTAGTTCTTATACTTAGCCCCTCCCTTATCTCTTTTTTTCAAAGTCCCAATAGCAGCGCTTGTTCGCGGGGATGGTCTATTCGGAGCGTGCTTCGTAGGCGCTGTGATTGATGGCAAGCGCGCGGATCGACCATCAACCGGCCCGCCTATTGGTTGGCCAAGCCGTGTGCCTGGCTTGGCGTTCTACTTTCAACCGTGAGTCTCCGCCGGACTTCTCGGTCGGAGACCCACCTGATAGAGGGCTTTTTCAATTTCAATTGCCGATCAATGCCGCTCGTCCTACCATAAGTAAATTATGTACACTGCAACGTTGAAGTGGTGCGATCAATTTGTGGCTTCTTCGCCCATTTGACCAGTCGAACGACTCCACCCATTGTCACGCTTGCAGAGGAGAACCGTCACAAACCTGTGGTGGAAGGACCCACAACGGACTAGCTCAGGAGGGATGCACTATACGATTTCTCATGTACTCCGGACTGTTCAACACCGTCCTCAAGGTAAATGAGAAGTTACTGCGGGGCCTGACAGAGGTTACTATGATGACTGTATTATCGGTTGTCATGCTTACGTACATCACGGATTTAGGCTGGAATAAGGTCCAGGCAGTGCAAGAACGCGGAGTATTCACCGAATGCGCGAGTCAACCATATGCCGTACCTCTGTAGCTACGGCATCTCACGTGGCTCACCCCTTCGAATCCCATCCCGCCCGTTATTCAGCATTCCAACGTCCGATGTCGTGTGGAGGCCCTCACAGGAGGCGTGACAGAATATTAATGCCGTATTTTTAGAAATCGGTGTATCGTGATTCTTGGTACACCGCCAGGTGGACCGTTAGGGTGGACCACGTCACCCCATAGTCAATCCGTGATGCTACTCTGCATCAACCTCAAGGCAAATGGTGTCCAGTGTCCAGGATCAACGAGGTTTCAGCACAAAGAAAAAGTTCGACCTCGCTGCAACGAGCCGTCAAAGTTCTTCTTGGCTCCTACCGGTCCCCTTTCGGGTCCACAAGCCTTTGTATGGCCAGAGATGAAGCAGCAGCCCTGTGTACGGGCCCTGAGCCCAACGTGAACTAGCAGAGAACTTGGCGTCGGAGCGGCAGAGAAAAGTTAGAACCCTGAGGTTGGCAGGCACCAACCTGATACTTAATTCGAAATCCTCTTAAACCCGAGACCCACATGTGGAGACTACTCCCTATCCTCGATTGATGCTTGAACTGGACCTGTTTGCCCGAACCTAAGGCCAACGATGCTCCGACCTTCAGGTCGCTCCAGGTCCAACCCATTGTTTCGACACAAAACACCGAAAGCGTCTCCTTTCCCCATGAAACACAGCCACAGGGAAGCGGTGCACTATTGCTTTTGCTTATAAGTTTGACCTCTGTCCAATTCCGTAATGCGCACAGGATCTTCGCGCAGAGAAAAAATCCGAACGGCACCGGTGATTGGTTGGCGGTGTGTGACGTGGGGGCGCCTGTCAAAAGTGGGTAGTGCCACCGTCTTGGCCTTCTCCTTTGAACTTGGCATACACAATCCCCCGAAACTTCACACGACCCTGCCGTGGAACAGCTCCCATTCAGTCACTTTCAAATTTCACCTACGAGCTTGTAAAGATGAGGGCACACGAGGAAAACGGGAAGGCCATCGAAGCAAGGGTTCACGACGTGAAAGCGGCCGGGCGGCCCGTTGGGCACACGACGGCAATCTTTCACAGGGTTTAACTCGTTCCTTCATCTCGCAAGGGGTGTCACGCTGGCGTTCAAGAAGTAAAACGTCTGTGTCCGACCATTGGAACCTGGAGAGTAGTTTCCCCGTACGACGTCAGGGACGTCACCCGGGGGGGGGGGGAGAGCGCGGGGGATTCGTTGTCGGAGACAATCTAAATGCTGACCGAGGCCGAGACTCCAACTTCCCAGGGAAGCTAAGCACCACAACCCCAGCACCTCTCATCGGCTCGAACAGTGCGCTCCGTCGCGACATCAAGAGCAGGGCACTGCTCCATCTCACTGCAATCTCATGCCGTCTTACCAGCCACAAGCCGCATCCAAAACGGCACGAAACCATCCCAATTGGGCGATGACGCAAGTCTCGACAATTCTCGTCAACAACGTTGTCGGTGTCAATTCCGAGGTCAGAGCGCTGCTTAGATCCGCGCGCAGGTGCGTACCCTTCTCGCGACTGAAAGAAAATGCTCACCGGACAGAAAGGATTCCCCCCGGGTACGCGAAAATACGTCTGAGAGCCGCTTTTGACTTTCAGTGATAGGCTAGCGTGCAATAACCGGGGTACTATGCCCCTAGTCTATCCTACTTCTAACGTCTAAGGGCTCGACCACGTTGGATTGGATAGGGGTGGGGCTTTAACACACTGCGGCATCTGAACGGAGTATACTTGAGCGCAACGAACGACGCGATGTATCCATGCGATGACACAGTATGTTGAAGGTCACGGACGCAGGAGATAGTAGACCGTGTCGACGGAGCGGAGGGCGAGGGAGAGAGGTGTCGATGGAGAAGGAAAGTCGAACACAATCACATGGCTGAAAAGACAATCAGAAACACATGAATATGCCTATCGTATTGGTATTTCGTGAAGCAAGAACGGGAGTTAGGGTTTGACACCAGAAAGGGGCATACCTAGGGGGCGGTCAAAGGACCCCCCTCTCTCCCTCCGGCCGCCGTTCGCCACTCGTAACCTAATTCTGACTCAATTGGATCAGTGATTGTTTATTGTTAGAACTTCCCTGGAATCGGAAGGCCTTTTCGCACAGCCAGATGTGACGAACCTGTGCAAAGTTGATCGGATGAGGGCAACGGCAATCTCGGAATCAGTACCCACTCATTCATGCTTCTTGGCACAACATTCGCGTGGATCGAGGGAAGATCCGTTGACTCAATGTGTACGGGTCTATTGATTTTGGAAAAGGGCATCATTTGAGGCGGTGGGATTTTGTGTACGCTATCTACCACATCCAGGCTGTTTGCGGAGCGGATAACCTTCATTCGGTCGCCAACCTTCTAGGTGCTTTGTCGTTTTCCTTGGGCGGTTAAGAAGGGTCAAAAAGAAGCTTCTATGTAGGCTCGATCATCGGGTATCGAGAAACTAGGGTTACGAATGCAGTAGATCATACGACTTGAAGCATTGGAAGACCTGCTCGTCAGCTGAGTTACACCTATTCTGGGGCCGCAGTGTTTGCAGAGTACCATACCCCTAGCCATTGTCCGCAGTCATTGCCAGAGTTTTTGGTTGGGTTATGGCTGCCTCAAGAGTCCCCCAAAACTTGTCAATAGCTCGAGGACAAATGAGAAGCCTCGAAGATTCGATCCATCCGTACTGCCCAGGCTTGACCCATGCGTACCCCGCGTTCCACCTGGTGCCGAGGGCACTACTAGCTAAATTGGATCTTCTAGGAGGTGTTAGTATATAGCCTCATCGTAGCATTTGACGCTGAGACTTCTATATACAGTGGGATTGCCCTCGTGTTGCAATTGTGAAGACTAGGATGACCCATGTTCCCCGGCCACCGTCGACGACAGCAAGCCTCGCCCCCCCCCCCTCGAAAGGCTCAAGATCACGACTCGGTTCAGGTCGAACGATTAAACTTGAGTGTTTCTCGCAGCTTAGGCAAAAAAGCTGCATCTTTACTACCTTTCCCGAATGGTTGTGCTTGCTGTCGGAGACCTTGATATCGCGGTGATTGGGGGTCCAAAGTTTAGATTCTCCCCTCCGAAGGACAGTGTTCGAAAGACAAGAGAAGGCGGTGCCTCACAATCAAAGCTGTTCGATCCATGGTGCGCTGTGTTGATTAGGCTTGATGAAGAAAGTCCCCAGATGATGCATGAGTGAACAATCGCTAGGCCGGCATAGGGTTTACGGCTACAAGTCTACAACCACCTCGTCTCCGGGTATAAAGATCCCATAGATACGACGCTGGACTCCATTCACCCTGCTCTTCAGTTCTGCTCACCAGTTCTAAGCTCCTCTTCTCGCAAATCGAGCAACCCAAATTCAAGTTCAAGGTCGAGGAAAGTGGAATCTAACCACCCAAAACAATTGCCTGCCCAATGTCTTCCAGACTTAGCGGAGGCATTAATGGGGGTATAAAAACCCCACAGTCAGTGTATAAAGCCATGCATGTTGTTATAGCGGCTCTAACAATAGATACTCCTTTGCGCACCACTCCAGTGACGAATATGTACGGATCGAAAAGGAGAGGTTCGTTCCAATCTCTGTAAACCCATTCAGGAACGAGGGGGAAGACGATGAGAGGGAGATACCTCCGGAGTGGCTGGAATTGGTGCGGAGGATCCTGGTCTTAGCTTGGTGTGCCGAGCTGACGCCGTTGTTGTCAGGCTGGAGACATTGCTTGGACAGCGAGTTTCTCGTCACTAACGTCTAACACCACTATCACGGGACCGATGTCGGTGTGGAACTATACGGTGTTCTTTGCTTTGACTTGGCATCTTTGGGCTACACAAGTGAGTATGACGAGCCATCCTCGGGTTCCGTGCTAACGCTGACGGCGCCACAGGTCACTTACGACATGAGGTATTACACCAACGACTGGTGGCATCGCATTCTATTTGCTTTACAGCTTGCAATATACGCAATGCTTGCGGCGCTTCCAGGTTCCTTCAATGTAGGGTGGCAAGTTTCCAACGAGACCATGCATCCCTTCCTTGACAGCGACACCTCCGAACTCACCGGTGCAGCCATCCTTAAGAATGATTTGAACTCCATGAAAAAAAGCTTTATCGGGCTTAACGTCATTCTGTGCGCTAGTCGATTCTTCCTGTTTGCGCAATATGTCCGAGGTTTGGATTTGAGCCACCTTCAGCCTCTGCCTGTCAGGACTGATCTCCCCCTGTGTCTTTATTAGTGATATTGTATCGTTGGAGAAGGGGAAGATTCCCTTGGACGCTTTGCCCGCCAGCTTTGGCGAGTCTCGGGGCATCGTGTATCTTTATTGGCTGCTTTTGTCTGGTGCATCTGCACGATAGCAATAGGGACGTGGCTATCGCACAGATGGCTCTTTGGGTACGATCAAAGTCACTCTACTACCATGTTGACGCACTAACATTAAAAACAATTGATCCTCAGGGGCTGGCCGTCGGGATTCAAGTTCTGGCTGCATTCAAACTCCCCGATGATAAAGGTGGTCTGAGGAGCAGGAACACGATGCCCTCTCGATTGGCCACTCTTACCGTGATCATTATGGGTATTTACAGTCGCCGTTGATGACATACCCTTTCTGATAACTCTTCGGCCGAACCAGGGGAAGGTCTCAATCGGATTACCAACACTCTTCGGCACAGCATCAATTCGTTAGGCCTGAGGGGATCGATGGTGTCTGAGGCTGCAGCGTGCGTCAGAGTGTATCAACCCTCTGTTGATCTATCACTTAACGTCCCCAAACCACTTGTAGGATGTTGCTTGTGCTTTACTTTCTTTGGATTCTCTACTTTGACGGTATGGGCTTCACACAATATCCCGGCTCGTCGACAGCGACCAATCTAGCACTCCTAAAGGTTTCCGGATCAAGTATTTATCTAGCGAAGGGAGCAACACGCACTGGTTGTGGTCACATTTCCCCTTGCACCTCAGTTTGATATTGACGCTCGAAGGTATCAAGAATCTATTCCGTAGGTCAATCTTACTCCCCAAAGCAAGCTCTTTTGCTCACGTATTCCCCCACTTTAGTCTACGCACACGTCAACAGGGCTAGGAATCTTTTAGTCGACGCTTTCGAAGAAGTTGAACAGTCTTTGACCCAGAGTTTGGAGTTGCCGGAAAGCCCCACACTAAAGAAACTATTGCTTGTAAGAATCCTTTTGTTGCGGGAAGGCTTACACATAGCTAAAAGTTTTTTCTGCTGAGCCAGCCTTTGAAAATGAGCTGGGACGAAGAGCGCATTAATGCGAACATGACCCTGCACAACGCCACTACCATTGATCAGGGTCTGAATGCCACGACGATCCAAATACGCCGATGGTTCGGTAAGGTCTTATACGAGATGTATCTTGTAAGTTGTGGAGTTTGGCCCTTTCTACCTACCGTATCACCCTTTTTGTGAGCTAATGTTCCTGTGGCAGCTATTCAACGAACAAACAGACCCTAAAGCAGAATCCCTGTACAACCAGTATCTAAACAGCAGTGAGTGTGGTCAGATTGATCATCGAACTCGATAAATAAGAAGATATTTATTCGCAGGTGATATCGTAAGCTTAGATGATACCAGTACGGGGCAGCCGGTAAGCATCGTGATTGAGAGGTATATCATCCCCACTGAAGACCGAAAGAATCTTGAATAACATTGTAGGGGGATTTGTTCATCGAACGTTACAACGAACTTATGGCGTACAGTGTATACTGGATTATCGCGGTGTCCGGGGTATTGCTCGTATGCATGGCGATTGTCAATTACCGGCAACTCCGGCCCAAAAATATCTTTGCCTGGAGTTATTGCTTGAACCGAGCCGTAATCGGGGTCGCACTCATCGTGATAGGAGGGTTCACAAGCAAGCTGCAGAAAAACAAGAGGTTTTTGTATTGGATGTAAGCGTCACCTTTTGTCAACCTTCGAACCTTGTTTTTCGAGGCTAATGTTCTGGTCGATCTCCAGCATCCCAACCATCGCGATTGGTTACTGCGTTGCGGCAGTAATCGACTGGATCTTCCTTTGTTTCTCCATCCGCTCGATTAAGAAGAAGGAGCGCTCTTCCTCTCTTCCCGACCCCGTAGAGGAAAAGGATGATTCCAAGCCTGAGCCTGACGCAAATGTGCCACAACTCCCTCAACCATCGCTCAGCCACACTCCTGAACCTTCGAAAAACGAAGCAAGATTTTCCAGCTCCGGATCTGGTATGCATGTGGCTGAGTGGACAGATGCTTCGGATAAGGGGCCTGACCGGAACTCTGGGGTGGGTCCGAGTCTACCTTCAAGTTATAACTTGACCTAGCGGAAAGTGGGTTTCTCAAACAACGGAGTCCTCCCCTTGACAAGTACTACCGTGAACCATGTAAGCTATTCATTCTATTATAGTACGGGAGCTTGCACTGACAAAAGTCAATATTAGCCCCCCCTATGGGAGATACCAGCTATTCAAATGTCTGTACTATGCAAACGTGGTTTGAAATACTGTAGGCCTGTCTCGAGTGGCGTTTCTCTTTTTTTCATCTGTGTACTCCTTTTATATGATTATGCACATTGCTCGGCCCATTTTCGTCCTCTGAAGGTATGGCACTTAAATAAGGGCTCGGAGACGCGAAGCCCAAGGCAGGTCAGCGTCAACCTTCTGGGAAAGTAAACACCGATCCTAAAGTACCGCTTTGATCTTTTCCGAGTCTGAATATGACCTTTACGAACTCACGTCAGATCTATTCAAAGTATTGGGCTGACAACAATTTGTCCACCGATCAGCTAGGAGCACTACCCACCCACGTATAAGAAAGTTTGGTCTCGCTCTCAGGCTGACCGCTGTTCGCAGGTACTCAACCCCTTTGATAAACACGCGGAACTGAGCGATCGCGAACTCGCGACGTTTTCAGGCACGCCCTCCCGCTCAAGCCGCGCATCCTGAGGCACCGCGGGATTACGCGGAGGACCAACCATACTTAGTCTTCTGAGGCTTACTCGATCGATCGCACATTTGTGGCTCACCTCATTTGATTCGTCACGCGCGCAGAGAATGGGCACAGGGGAAGCATCGGAAGCATCAATTGAGAGTAGGTGCATGCAGCTTTACACTTCCACCATGTGCGCGACACGATATTCGAAGTATTTTTATTTTAGGATCTCGAGAGTATTCCTAAGGTGCACACATTATCGGTGTTGACGCTTGCGTACAGACGTCATGGTTGACCGTTTACACTGGAATAGGTTGGTCGCTGGTGGTTGAAGCAGTGAAGCCCATCACCCCACTGGCTTCTCAGGTTTTGAATTTCCCCGTAAATATTTATGTGGCCTATTCCTAGAAAAATGCACAATTTTCGTGATCGAGTGAGAACTTCAGGAATGGACCGGTGTTGTGAAAGTTTTCGTACGTTTTGGGAGACCGAACCTTGCAATGCAGTCGCCGATATCATCACATGCCCTCGGACTTCGAGCGCATCGTCCCGTATGCTAAGAGCGGTTGGCTGCATAGATCTCAGCATCGTGATTAACTCATGGCGTCATTCCGTTGGAGATTGCTGAGGTTGAGATTGGGGTTCTCTAACGGGACTCTTTTCGACTAGTTTCATAATATTAGTCTCCGCACGGGCTAACCGCTGTCGGGACAAAACTCGAGGGGCAATGCGAGTTGCGCTTGGATGAGCAAGAACCTGCATCCCGGTGACCACCGGGAGTCTGGAGTCTGCATTATACCCAGCGGTCCAGTATAGATGTTATCTCGAGGTTAAGCGTTTCCTTTTTGCAATCAAGCACAGCCACGGGGGCTTCCGCTTTCACCAAGCTCGCCTGTGTGCCTCTCTCTCTCGTAACGCGTACAGGATCTCGCGCAGAACACATTCCGAACGGTTCCGCTGGTTGGCGGTGTGACACCACTGACGTTGAGATCCAATCAGCTGGGTGGTATCACGCGCGGTTCTTGGCATTCCCGTCAACTGCCCTCCATGAACCCCCCAACTTCACATAATGCTGCCGTTGAATACCTGGAATTTCTAGTCGCCTCTGCTTTTTACTCACAAACCTATGCCAATGTGCACGAGGAAAAGGGAAGGCGACAAGAGGGTTCGTGAAAGCGGGAGGCTGAACCGAGGACGATGACGGTCCTTCACAGGTTTTAATGGGCGCTTATTCTTACAAGTTGTGTCGCGCTGGCGTTCGCGAAGTAAACGGTCTGCCCCCGGCTTTTAGAACCTGGGGAGTGGCTTGCTATAGAAAAGAACCGAGGATTCTCCGGACGCGGTAGTAGTTGGAGGAGATCCGGACGTTGAGGCTCAGCGCCCGACTTCACCAGAACGCAGAGTACTACGGGCGCGCAACCCCAGTGCCTCTAATTAGCCCGAACAGTGCGCTCCTTCAGGATATCGGGGGCAAGTCCCGCTTCGTCTCAATGCACCTCACCTCGTATCACCAGCCGCAAGCCCCATCTACGCCATGAAACCACCCCAGTTGAGTGATCTCGCGGTCTAGACTATTCTTATCAGTAAAGTGATCGGGCGTCGGTTCCGACGTCAGAAATGCGCGAGGGCGTACCTTCTCGCGTCTGAGAAAGATGGTCGCAACGGCGGGAAGGATTGTCCCGAGTACGGGAAACTGAGGGCCGCCTTCACCTTGCGATAATAACCCGGAGTGCAATAACCAGGGTAGTGCCTTGATGCTCCCTACCTTTAACGTCTGACGGGTCGACGACGCTCGACGGGTCACGGGAAGGGCCTTGCCACAGAGTCGGATCTGATTTGAGAATATCTGGGTGCAATGCAGATGTAGTATGGAATAAATAGTGCGTCAAAGATCCCGGAAGTAGAGGAAAGTGGACGATGTCAAAGGACCTGAAGATGAGGGAGAGGGGTGTTGGAAAAAATAAATAAATCAATTACGGAACCGAAAAGAGAATCAGAACCGCGTTTACCACCACGACTAAACCTATCGTCTTTGCATTCCGTGAGACACGAGCGCCGTTCGGGGCTTACATAACATTTCAACCGTGAGGTTCTGGATAGAAGCGAGGCTTCGCTAAGCGGGGTTCGAATTAAACCTCACCCCCTCTTCGACGGATGCCACTCCCCACTGAATCCTGACTCAACTAAGTCAGTGCATCTTTATCTCTAGAAAGATGAAGGCGACGAAAGTGAAGGGGTTCACGACGTGAAAGTGGGCGGTTCCGTTGGGCACGAGGACGATCCTTCACAGGGTTCAACTTGGTCCTTAATCCCGCAAGGGGTGTCACGCTGGCGTTCGAGAAGTAAAGCGTCTCTTTCCAGCCTTTGGAATCTGACTAGAGTACCTTGCCAGGGGCGGTGGGGATATGTAGTCAGAGAGGATCTAAATGTCGAGCGAGGCGGCGGAGAGCCCAATTTCATCGGAAAGCTAAGCACTAGCCCGCAAACCTCAGCGCCTCTGATCGGCTCAAACAACGCACTCCGTCGGCGACATAGGGAGCAGGGAACCGCTTCATCTCCCTACACCTCCTGCCGTCCGTGTTACCAGCCGCAAGCCTCACGAAACCATCCCAATCGGGTGATGAGGCAAGTCTCGACCATGTTTGTCAACAACGTGACCGGTATCAATTCCGAGGTCAGAGCACTGCTTACATTCCCGCGAACGGACAGTGACCTTCTCGCGACTGAAGAAATGCTCGCAGGGCGGAAAGGATTTCTCCTGGTACGCGAAATAAAGCTGAGAGCAGCTTTTTAACTTACCGTGATAGCCTAGCGTGCAGTAACTGGGGTACTATGTCCCTAGTATCTCCTACGTCTAACGTCTAACGACTCGACGACGCCCGATGGGATAGGGGTCGGGCTTTGACACACTGCGGCATCCGAACTGGGAATACCTAAGCTCAATCAATGTAAATTTATGCGATAAAATAGCGTATTAAAGATCGCAAACGTGTAGGGAAAGTGGATGATGTCGACGGATCGGAAGATGAGGAGAAAGGTGGCGGATGAGAAGGAAAGTCGATTACAATCACGGGGGTGAAAAACAACTAGAAACACACTATCGCCTTGAATGAACCTATCACCTTTGCATTTCATAAAGCCAGAGCACGGGCTGGGGCTTGACATTCCAACCTTGAGGTCCCAGATTGAGAGGAGCCATACATAGGGGGCGGTCGAACTACTACCCCCTCTGCTTGCGGCAGACGTTCGCAACTCGGGACATTATTCTGACTCATAAATCAGTGATTGTTTATTGTTAGGACTTCCCTGTAATTGTAAGGCCTTGTCGTACAGTCAGGTGGGACGGACCTGTGCCAGTTGATCGGATGAGGGCGCCGGCAATCTCGGAATCGGCAACCACTCACTCACGCTTCTTGACAGACATCAGCATGGGGTGGAGGGAAGACCCATTGATTCAATGTGTACGGTTTAATTGATTCTGGAACAGGGCATCATTGGGGGCGGTGGGATCTTGTGCACGCTATCTGGCACATCCGGGCTGGTTGAGGGGCGAATGGGTCTAGTTGTCTTGGTGTTACCCCTGGGCGGTGAAGAGAAGAGCACGAGAAGCGTCTCTGGAGGCTCGATCCTTTGGGTATTGAGAAACCAGGGTTGCGATGGCAGCAGATTATACAACTTGAAGCATTGGAAGACTCGCTCGGCAGTCAAGCCTCACCTATATCGGAAGGGCAATACAGAGTACCATATTCCTAGCCACTATCCGCACTCATTACCAGAGTTGCTAGTCGGATTTATGCTTGTCTCAAGAAGCCCAGAGTCTTTCAATAGCTCGAGCACAAATAGAAGCATCGAAGATCTGAACTATCCGTACTGCCTGGAGTCGACTTGACCCTGCGTTCCCCGCGTTTCACCCGATGCCCAGGACAGAACTAACTGAATGGGATTTTCTAGGGAGTAGTTGTATATAGCCCCATTGCAGCATTTGGCGCTGAGACTTCTATATATAGTGGGATTACCCTTGTGCTGTGAAGACTATCACGAGCCATGCTCCCCCAGCCACCCTCGACGACCGTAAGGCCCACCCCCCTCGAAAGGCTCGAGATCACGACTTGGTCCAAGTGAAACCAATGAACTTTGATAGCTGTCGCAGCTTGGCCGAAAACAAAAGAATCCAGCTTTTCGAATGGTTGTTCTTGTTGCGGGGACCTTGAAATCGTGGTGACGGGGGTCAAAGGTCTCTCGCGACTGAGGGACAGGCGGCAAAAGACCAAGAGAGCGGCGCGTCGGGCTTAAAGGGGTTCGATCCATAGTGTGCCGCGTTGATTATCCTCGATTAAGAAACCCCCAAGAAATACATGAGTACACCAATTAGTAGGTTAGCATAGGGGTTATCGGCTACCTAGTCTCGTTTTGGGTATAAAAGCCACAGAGATATGACGATGGAGTTCACTCATCCTGCTCCCGAGTTCTACTCCCCAGTTCTAAGCCCCTCTTTCGGCAAATCAATTCAAGGCCAAGTAAAGTGGAATCAACCGCCTGAAACAATTACCTGCCCAATGTCTTCCGGATCTAGGGGAGGTGCGAATGGGGCTATAAGAACTCCACAGTCAGTGTTCAATGCCATGCATATTGTTATAGTAACTCTAACAGTAGATATTCCTTTGGACACCGTCCCAGTGACGAATATGTACGGATCGAAAAGGAGCGGTTCGTTCCAATCTCTCTAAACCCTTTCAGAAAAGAGGGGGAAGACGATGAGAGTGAGATACCTCCGGAGTGGCTGGAATTGGTGCGGAGATTCCTGGTCTTAGCTTGGTGTGCCGAGCTGACGCCGTTGTGCCAGGCTGGAGACCTTGCTTGGACAGCGAGTTTCTCGTCATTAACTTCTAACACCACTATTACGGGACCGATGTCGGCGTGGAACTATACGGTGTTCTTTGGGTTGACTTGGCATCTTTGGGCTACACAAGTGAGTGAGACGAGCCCTCCTCGGGTTCCGTGCTGACGCTGACGGCGCAACAGATTACCTACGACATGAGGTATTACACCAACGACTGGTGGCATCGCATTCTATTTGCTTTGCAGCTCGCAATATACGCGATGCTTGCGGCGCTTTCAGGTTCCTTCAATGTAGGGTGGCAAGTTTCCTACGATACCATGCATCCCTTCCTTCCCAACGACACCTCCGAACTCACCGGTGCAGCCATCCTTCAGAACGATTTGAGCTCCATGAAAAAAAGCTTTATCGGGGTTAACGCCATTCTGGGCGCCAGTCGATTCTTCCTGTTTGCGCAATATCTCGGAGGTTTGGATTTGAGCCGCCTTGAGCCTCTGGCTGTCAGGACTGATCTCGCCCTGTGTCTCTATTAGTGATATTGTATCGTTGGAGAAGGGAAAGCTGGAGAAGGGAAAGATTCCCTTGGACGCTTTGCCTGCCAGCTTTGGCCAGTCTAGGGGCAGCTGGTGTCTTTCTTGGCTGCCTTTTCCTGGTGCTTCTGCAGGATAGCAACAAGGAAGTGGCTATCGCACAGATGGCTCTTTGGGTACGATCAAAGTCACTCTACTGCCATGTTGACTCCCTAACATTAAACACAATTGATTCTCAGGGGGTGGCCGTCAGCATTCAAGTTCTGGCTGCATTTGGAATGCCCGAGGATAACGGTGCTCTGAGGAGCAGGAACACGATGCCCTCTCGATTGGCTACTCTTACCGTGATCATTATGGGTATGTACAATCACCGTTGATGACATTCCCTTTCTAATAACTCTTCGGCCGAACTAGGGGAAGGTCTTAATCTGATTTGCAGCACTCTTCGACACAGCATCAATTCGTTAGGCCTGAGGGGAACAATGGTTTCTGAGGCTACAGCGTGCGTCAGAGTGTATCAATCCTTTGTTGATCTATCACGTAACGTCCCAAACCACTTGCAGGATGTTACTTGTGCTCTACTTTCTTTGGATTATCTACTTTGACGGTATGCCCTTCACGAGATATCCCGACTCGTCGACAGCGACCAATCCAGTACTCCCAAAGGTTTCCGGATCAAGTATTTATCTAGCGAAGGAAGCAACACGCACTGGTTGTGGTCACATTTCCCGTTGCACCTAAGTTTGATATTGACGCTCGAAGGTATCAAGAATCTATTCCGTAGGCTAATCTTACTCCTTAAAGCAAGCGCCTTTGCTCACGTATCCCCCCACTACAGTCTACACACACGTCACCAGGGCTAGGGATCTTTTAGTTGACGCTTTCGAAGAAGTTGAAGAGTATTTGACCAATTGGAGTTGCCGGAAAACCCCCAACTAAAGAAACTGTTGCTTGTAAGAACCCCCTTGTTGAGGCAAGGCAAGCACATGACTAAACCCTTTTTTTCCTTGATTCAGCCGTTAAAAATGAGCTGGGGCGAAGAGCACATTGAAGCGAATAAGACCCTGTTCAACGCCACTGCCAGTGATCGTCTGAATGCCACGACGATCCAAATACGCTGATGGTTTGGTGACGTTTTATACGAGATGTATGTTGTAAGTGGTTGAATTTGGCCTTTCTACCTATCGTATCATCCCTTGTGTGAGCTAATGCTCCGGTGACAGCTATTCAACGAAGAATCAGACCCTCAAGCAGAATCCCTGCACAAACAGTATCTAAACAGCAGTGAGTTTGCTTAGAGTGATCATCGAGCTCGACAACCAAGAAATATCTATTTGCAGGTGATATCATAAGCTTAAATGATGCCAGTACGGGGCAGCCGGTGAGCACCGTGTTTGAGAGAAATATCATCCCCACTGAAGACCGAAAGAATCTTGAATAAAATTGTAGGGAGATTTGTTCATCGAACGTTACAACGAACTCATGTCGTACAGTGTATACTGGATTCTCGCGGTGTCTGGGACATTGCTCGTATGCATGGCGATTGTCAATTACCGGCAGCTCCGGCCGAAAAAGAATGTCTTTGCTTGGAGTTATTGCATCAACCGAGCCGTGATCGGGACCACCCTCATCGTGATTGGAGGACTCACACGTAATCTGCAGAAGAACAAGAGCTTTTTGTATTGGATGTAAGGGTAACCTTTTGTCAACCCCAGAACCTTGTTTTTCGAGGCTCACGTTCTGGTCGATCTCCAGCATCCCAACCATCGCGATTGCTTACAGCGTTGCTGCAGTAATCGACTGGATCTTCCTTTGTTTCTCCATCCGCTCGATTAGGAAGAAGGAGCGCTCTTCCTCTAGTCCCGACTCCGGAGAGGAAAAGGATGATTCCAAGCCTGAGCCTGACGCAAACGCGCCACAACTCCCTCAACCATCGCTCAGCCACACTCCTGAACCTTCAAAAAACGAAGCAAGATTTTCCAGCTCCGGATCTGGTATGAATACGGCCGAGTCGTCACATGCTTCGGATAAGGGGCCTGACCGTAACTCTGGGGTGGCTTCGAGTCTACCTTCTAACTCAACCTAGCGGAAACTGGGTTCCTCAAACAACGAAGTCTCTCCCCATTGACAAGTGTTACCGTGAACCATGTAAGCTATCTATTCTCTCATAGTGCATCGAGCTTGCACTGACAAAAGTGATGATTTCCCCCCCCGGGGATACAGCTACCCAAATATCTGTACTATGCAAACGTGTCGTGAAATACTGTAGGCCGGTCTCGAGCAGGGTTTCTCCTTTTTTTAATCTAGGTACTCCTTTTATATGAATGTACGAATTCCTCAACCCATCTCCGTCCTATTATAATTTGAAGCTATGGAAATTAAATATGGGCCCGGAGGCACGAAGCCTGGGGCACGTAAGTGACATCCTCATAGAGTCAAAATAATTGTCTACCTTAAAAGACTGTTTTCATGTTTTCCGAGCTCGAGTATGACGTTTGTCGAATTCACGTCAAATCTATTCAAAGTCTCAGCTGACAACTATTCGTCCGCAGATGAGCTAGGACCACTACCCACCCACCTGAAAGGGAAGTTGTTGTCGCTCTTGAGCTTGACCGCTGTTTGGAGGTATTCAATGTATTTGGCGAACACGCGTAACTGGGCGATCGCGAATTTACGGCCGTTGAAGGCACATGCGGGGTTTCGTCGCCGAGATACAAACAAAAGCACTAACAATCCAAAGAAATTACTGATGCATTCAATGCCGCTCCATTCCCACATTTAATCACATAGCCCCCCCTTTTGCATTTTCATGAGTGAGCTGGGTGAAATTCGTATATCGGTAAAAATTAAATTAGGCGAAACAAAAGTCACTTAAAATATTTATACCGGGGCTTTATCAAATATTCCCTAGCTATTATGCAGCTATGGCAGTTGAACCGGGGCGAAATTATCGCAGGTGAGCATTTCCCCTGGGCTTTATGCTTTTCGTCCAAGTCGAAATTAGCTCAGTTTGTGGCTGTGAGTTTTACCCCAGCAAAACCCCTGGGGCTGGGGCATAACAACTGTAGCCTGGGGGAAAATTCGCTTTTCGCCTTGGCGAATTCCCATTTCGCCTGGGGGAAAATTCCCTTTTCGCCCAGGCAAATTCCCATTTCGCCTGGGGGAAATTCACATTTTGCCAGGGGAAAAAGAACCCTGCCTGTGACCACAATGTCACACTGGGCAAATTCCTTTTATTAATATTTATTTTACTCCCTGCAATTTCCCTGCTTTGCTCAGGGTTCTTGGCTAATGCAAATTTTGGCACACCAAACAGTGACGACAAAGTTGTTGTAACATATTTATTCTATACCTATCTACAATATATACAGGAGTATACGAGTAGTGGATGCCTTGGCTGGGCCCAGGGGCTGCCATGGTGCAGGGAAACATGGACGAAAAAAGTTTGGAAACAGGCTGGGGCAGAGCAGGACGAAAAAGCTGAAAGTGGCATGAAGCAGGGGGAGATAGGCTGGATGATGGCATGTACATACCCAGACTAATAGTCCTAGCAGGTATATGGGTAGCCTGTGCCCTGGGGTGGGTGGGGCAATGCCAGTCCAGGCTGCGACGAAATTTTTGGCCACACGAAGGTAGCAGCTGGATGGGAGGGAGACAGCAGCCACCTGCCCCTAAAACACCTAGTAGGTTTACTGCTACAGCAGTGGCCTGACTGGGCTGGGCAAGACTGCAGCCCTGGGGCTGTTATTGGCCTGTGGTGGGGGTGGGTGGCTGGGGCGACAGGTGTTGCCCACTCGCTGGGCCAGACTGTAGTCCCAGAGGCAGCACAGAGAGAATAGGAGCAGCCAGGCCCACGGCATATCGCCTAGAGGGGCTTTCTACTCCCATCTCTCGCTGGGCTGGGCTACTGACTGGTGGCCAGGTGGTTGTCGTACAGGCAGCGAGGGTGTGGGAACAGGGGTTCCCCACACCCTCTTCGCACTGCAGCAGCAGCAACTACCACCACACCTACACTGCAAAGAGAGATCAGCCCAGACCTCTTAACCAGTCGATATGTCAGATCTATCTACGAACACTGGGGGTGGTGATGGTATTCCAACTGCGAAGAAGAATAAGATTCCCATGGCACAGTGTGAGTGGCATGAGTGGTCATCCAGTCCTCCACCAATGAGCAGCGTAGGGGACCAGTTTTTCTGTGTGAATCCATCTTTGATAGGTGCAGCCCATGATGCAGTTGATGGAGAGGCCATGGAGGCGGCTTTGGGGCATGTGCTGGGTATGGTTAACCGTGACCATGCTGGGTGGGGTGCAGATGCTGGGATGGTGAGTGCGAATATAAAACTGACTGCCAAGCATTGATCGCATGATTTTACTGGCTGGTAGGACCAGTTGTTGTCCTACCTTGGGCGTGCTGCTGACCCACAGGCTAGTGCAATTCCTGGCAAGCGCAAGCAATTCCAGCATGAATCCAAAGCAACATTTAACATGAAACGAGATCTGGTAAGCATCACTGGTCTGGGGAGAGTATGGAGGCAAGCAGCTGATTGGGCCATTTCCAGATGAAATCTAAACTCCAGCTGCATAGGCGGAATTTGATTGAAGAGAGAAACCCCCGTTCCATCATTTGTGATAGAGAGGATACACAAGGGCTGAACCGCAAGTACCTCCTTGATGTCTCCCTAGCAGGCCATGCTGCAACGTTTCGCACCGCAGCTGTGGCAGCTCAGAGGGGCTATATTGAGGTTGGTGGAGAAGACTGGACCATTATCGGGCCAACTGAAAGTTGCATAATTCGGAATCGTGAGTCACATTCAAATGGACCCCATCTAATATTGCTTACAGTACTTCATAGGCAGTGACGAAATAGAGTTTGTTGTTGTGCGAAAAGCTGCAGACCATGCCGGTCTTATCGACTTGATTGCAAGCAATGTTGACGAAGCAACTAGCAACTTCCGTAGCTTATGTGTGAGCCAATCTATTGGAAGTATATTTGCATATGATTCTAAAAGGTTTGGCAGCCCACAGAGCCTGGTATTATGACTGGGTATGGTGTGAGTGCTGGACCACGCCATTGCCGCATGTTTGGTGCTGCCAGAAATCTCCTGCGACCACAACGCTTCAGTGAGGATGAAATATTGGAGATGCACCATAGACTGCTGGCTGGTGCAACACTGGTATGGAAATTAGCTGAATCACGCCTCCCAGCTGCTGTCACAGCAGATGTGAGTGAGGAACTTGGCAAGCTGCCCGATTTTTTCACAACTCATATTCCTGAGGGTATGTGATATTTTCCAAACCAATTGAACTCCACTAAGAGGGGGTTGTAACCCTGTTGGCTAGGTCAAGGATTTACATTCAAGCTTGGAGAAATGGAATATGCATTTCCTGGAGCGCCACAGTGTCCTCCAGAAGTTTACCATTCACAGAACTATTCATCGTGAGCAGACTCTGCTTTGTTGATTGGGTGTTCTTCCCTATCCTGATATTGTTCATTAGATTGGCCCATAGTGAACACACAACCACCAGGTTTGCAACTGCCTATCATGCACTACGCAGGGAGGAGAGTCTTGAGCACTCTCCTGCATTGGGGGGTGACTTTGTCGATGTTGGACTCAAAGTTCTTATGCGGGCCTCCTCAGACACCCTTTTTGCCTTCAACGCAAAACATTTGCATGGAACAACTCCAATGCGACACATTGACCAACGTGGGGTGGTATTCCCATTCTCACAGAGGATCCTTGATGCGTACAACAAAACAAGAGAATGCAAAACAGTTCTTTTGGATGGAGTTGTTGAAGCTCCTGAAGGGGCTACTGTGGTATCAGACAACATTTGATAACAGGCTGTCTTAGGATACAGAATATTGAAATCATTTGTCCTGTGACTTGAGGTGCTAAATACTTTCTGATGGGTAATGCTATCTGGAAACCCCCCTGTTAAGGCCAGTATTCGTGCACGAAAGTAAAACTAACTGTGAGAACATCTACTTGTCACGCAGGAGACGCACTGAATAATTAGAGCCTGTAAGGTAGTTAAGTAGTCAGTAGATAGAATGAAAATACTTGTACAGGTATTTAGTTGTGAAAGGAATAGTAAGAGAGTCGAGGGGTATCGAGTTGAGCTGTTGGGTGTGGTGGGAAGGAGGTGGGGGAATGTCTTAAGGCGTTGTGCCCTCGAGAGGAAAGTGCATGACAAAGGTCAATTGCACTGGGCAAATGTAATGCGATTTTGTTAGGGAGCTGTGGGATCGCATCTACACGACCCCTGCCCCTCTCCGGATCTGACTTCACTAGTTCTCGCCCTGCCTTTCTATATGATTAGATTTCTATTTTCCTTTGTTTCCATTACTGCGAGTAATACAAAGGTCTCGGATTAATAAGAACTAGTTATATTGCCTTTTTGAGCTGATTCTGTTCAGGAAACCGATCTGACGCTTGCTTTCAAAATTCTTTGCCGAGTTCACCGAGTTATGCTTTGTATGCTCGACAAATCAGCAATACGTACCTGGATTAGTCATCTGTACAAGCGGTGCTGTAAGGAATTGGGCTGCGGCCGACTGATTCCCGATTAGGACATTAAGCGCTGCAGCGTGTGCCTGTGCCACCGGCATGCCCTGAGTCTCTCTCTCACTTAGCCAACGCTCCATTCCTATGTAGATAGTTCTAGAATATTCTTCTGTAGAACATAAATAGCTGTTCGCGATAAGATAATGGAATCTAATCTTCTCTGACCCCCTCTTAAACTCATATCGCCTGCCGTGTGTACCAATCCTGCAAGTCCAGCGTGAAACTAGGAACACTACCGTGAAGTCTCTGGGATAAGAGACGCTACCGTCAAGTCTCCAGGATAAGAGACACTTACCGTCAAGTCTCCGGGATAAGAGACACCATCGTTATTGACACCCATGGTTGCGATTGCGAACACTCGCGATCTCCTTATTAGGAAACCCCTCGCGAACTCACCACCCCTCTAGAACATCTTACGAACGCATTCGAACGGTACGCTTATCACGTTCCAACACAAACGCGAACCGCTCGTCCCACTCGAATCGTGTTCCGGCGCTCTGCCCTAATTGGTTGCTTGCCAACCCCTACCCCATCCCCCGTATTTTTTTTCGCCGTGCAATCTACGTCTCACGGTTCGTGTGATGGTATAGAATGACCGATCCACCGCCGGTATATCCCTCTCGAAGTCGGAAGTGGGCGCCTCATGGCGGCGAGAGGGTGAACGATGGCCAGAAATGGCATCGCCCAAGTCCACTACGCCTCTCTGCGAAAGCGGGAACACCGTCGATGGAACGGTTCGCCATATCCCTGGTGGGCCCGACGCCCCCCCCCTCAAACCACACAGACCGGACCAGCCAGTTAGCTCGGAAGGAATGCATCTAGCCATAGACATAGCGAGGACCCCTGTAGTAGAAATACCATCGATGGAGCAGTTTGTCGGACCTGGGGAGCTGCACACTCCGCAGACCACACGGACCAAATGAGTAGCTGCGCTCGGAAGGAACGTACCATCTCCGATCCGGCGTACAACTAGCTGAAGGGTCGCTCAGTCTGAGTCTGCAAAAATGTGAATGAAGAGAAAATGAACTGAGCACCTGAGATGGACGGCGACAGCGCCGGTCTACATCCAGTCACTACCCCCACTCCCGGAACAATCCGGGACGAGCCACAACCACTCGGAACCACGGACCCGAAAGTCCCCGCGATTGGTTGTTGCTTGCCAACCCCTACCCCGTCACCTGTTTTTTTTTTCGCCGCGCAATATACGTCTCACGGTTCGTGTGATGGTAGAGAGTGGCCAATCGGCCGCCGGCGTTTCCGTCTTACTCCAGACTGGCCTTTCAAACTTGTTGCTGATTGCTGTGTAGGGGGAGGCTGCCGCTAACTGCCTGAACGCTGGTATCCGACTCTATATGGGTGCTGGTGCAAACCGTTTGCTTAGAGGGAGCTGCCCATCTGGGCCCCGCCGCTCGCGACCGCTCCGCTGCCTAAGGCCCCTAGCGCACCGGGCGCATCCAGAACGCGCGTCGCGCGATTTGAGATGCTCGCATTTACGCGGCGAGATTTCTTCGGCGGCGAACGCCACGAACGGTGGGAGTCTCGACTTGTTGGCTACCGTTCATTTGCGTGGGAACTGCCATTTTTGATCTGAACTTCTGCGCTTTTTCTTCGAGCCCCCGCTTCGTCGCAGCGGGCCTCCCTCCTCCCCTCCACCTCATCATAGCCCCCGAGTCTTGGCTCCGTTGTTTGCAAGGTGCTTGGAAGCCTTGCTAATTGCAAGCAATGGGGTCAATTCTTCGGTCCCTTGACGCCAGCCTCATCGCCTCTCTTCAAACCCCGCTCGAATCGCGCTTGACCTCCGCCCTTGCATCCGCTGAGCTTGAAGCGATCGATTTTCTGTAAGCCCTGCTGCCCGCTTTTGGAACGCTTGCCCTGGACCTAACACTCCTTTCAGTCCTGACGGAACGCTTCGCTGCCAGCTTCGAAGCCAGCTCGCCCCGAGCACCGCTGAGGACCCTACACAGCCATGCGCCGCTCAAAAGCGGGCACAGTCGCCAACTGCCACCACTCCCCCCTCTAAACGCTTGAGCAGGGCATCAGCACCTGGCCTGGGGACGCCTGCTCTACTCCCCCCTCGCCAAGGGGGGGCCCACGTGACCGCCGCCTTGGACCCGCTGCCCCTCGCCCCCTCCTCCCCGGCGTGGGAGGCAGGCAGCTGCCAAGCTCAGCCACCCCACGCGTCCAGCACCAGCCTACCAAACAAGCTGGGCTCCAAGCCCAAAAACCGAAGCCAAGCCTCGCTGCGTCGCTCCTCGACGCGCCAGCGGGAGTTCATCGCCGCCAAAGACCCCAGCCGCCCCACCCACACCCTTCCGGCCTCCCTTGAGCACACTCCGCGGACGGGTGAGTTTCAAGGGAGGGCCTACTCAACCAAGCCGGCGGAGGCCCCTATTATAGTAGAAGCAGGCAGCGACTGGTGCGCTTGCGTTTTCCCTGCCCTGTTGCTCGAATGCTGAGTGCGCGCTGTCTTGCCAGGCCCAACACACGAGGTGCTGCCCTGCTTGACGGGGCTGGTAGGCTTATCGGCTTGCGGGCATTTGGCTGCGGTGATGTGCCGCTTCAGATGAATGAGATCGCAATTGCGGCTGTGGAAAAGCTCGAGCAGTCAACACGGCCTCAGTATAGCCCTGGTCACAAACGGGGTTTTTTTCCAGTCCGACTTTTTTCTATCCATCGAACTCAAACATCAGTACGTCTAATCCCTTTCCCCCCTAAAGCTTTAGTGCAGAACTGATTGAGGCAACGACGGCAGACCCCATCCCACAACGCATACATGCTGAAGAACCTTGAGCAAGTCAAGGAGTTTGCATCCGATATCAAACCCATCGTTGACTATGCGGAAGGTAGGCAGCCGCTTGTTGCAAATAGGGAGCGCCACATAAGAGCTGACGTTTGCTTTGCCGTTTAGGCATATTCCGTTGCAACTTTCCCAACCACCATGCCCATTATCGGTCAATCATGTCAGAGCTGGTCCACCACCCAAACCTTGAATCCCCCCTCCTCAACCTATTTGGCCCCTGGGCATGCTGTGCGGTCAACAGCGGCGGCCGCGTAGTATCAACCTGGCACCAGGATGTCAACAACTACTCTGGCAACTTCTGCGTAATTTTTCCATTCGACTATTTCAATTATTCTCAGTCCGCCCGACTTGTCATCGATATAGGAGGTGGGCATTCAGTTTCGTTTGAGCTCCCACCTGGAATCCCTTTTTTCTTTCCCTCTTCCCTTCTTGCCCACTACAACACCTCAATAGTGGGAGGTGATGAACGTCGTGGTTCGCTGGTGTTTTGGATCCCAGGGCCGGTGGTTCAGTGGGTCGAACTTGGCGGTCGACCGCTGAAAGACTTAAGCCCCACCGAGATACTTGACTGGGTAAACGGGTTCCAAGCTCGGGCCCGTGAGGTTCTAGCAAGGTACTTAGTTGTCCGAAGTTAGATTTAGTTTTGAATATAGTCTCTGCTAGGCACCGCTGCTGTGCCCTTTTAAATCACAGCTCATTCAACTTGAGACCACAGGCCGAGAGCAAAGACAGCCTTATGACTCAGACCTCAATCCGATAGCTTCGTCGGCCTTAGGTGTAGGCTGGAATTCTTAACACACGTCAAGCCTTTTGCATCGGCCATTCCAAAAATGCCATTTGCAAGGCAATGCGAAGCAGCTGTGGAGCACCTAAGCGGGCTAGTCTAGAATGGGAGGAAGGGCCGCTGAGCCTTCAGAAAAAGCTAGGATTCCTTAAACAACAGGTGGCTGCTGTGGCGCTTTTAAATTTTTGTCATCAACAGGTCATTTTGAACCCATTGAACCACTCACAGAAGTAAAGAGGTCTGCGGTTTGATGGTTCAACACCTCCAACCGAACATCTTCCGCCGCCAGGTCTTCATCAACCCCGCTTGTAAATAGCCCTTCATCAAAATCGCGCAAAAACCGCAGACTTTCTGGGCCTCTGCCACGAGACACAGCCACATATGCGTTGAATTGACTAATGTGCCCCCGGGCAGGTTGACCAATGTCAACAACAACCTGGTTGAGTGTTTGGCCTTGTGCTTTATAGTCAGTGAACGCAAATGCAGGCACTAATCCGTACTGATGCCGCGTAACAGTCACCGGCGATGATTTGTTGGCCTTGAATGGCTGAATATGGAACCGGTGGGTGTATGGTAAAATGGGCACCTCGCCAAGCTGAAACCCAGGTATGACCCCTTGTGGAGGGTGGTCCAACTTGAGTACTATTGCTTTAGGCAGATCTTGCAGCTCAACGATCCCATGGGTTTGATCCGTAGCAGCGTCCCTGTCAGAAATAACGATGCGTTTCACTACACCGCTTGCTCCCTTCGACAGCGATTTCTCCTTTTTATGACGAAACGTCACCCTGACAGGCATATCCTCTGCAAGCTCCAATGTAGAGCTCAGTTCGCCTGTTTGGTCTTCTCGGCACTCTGTAATTGCACGGAGCTCAGCGAAGCTGGGTGGGTGCCTATTTTTACCGATTTCATCGCGGGCATGAATGATGAAAAGGGGTTTCTTTTTCTCCATACACCATCTTCGGATTGCCCTTTGGTTCCATTGTATCCGCACAGCATTCCTGGGTGTAACAAGCACCGTGGTGCCCTTGTCAAACCCCAACGGGTTGCAGCTTGAGCCCGTCAAAACGAGGCTCTTCATCTTGCAGATATCTTCCTTATTGCATGCCCCATACCTAGCCCGAGATAGGGTTTTAGCCCAATCACTGCCTGCAGCTACTCGTTTTTGCTCTTTCAGGAGCACAACGGCATTGAACTGCTCCATTATTCCCCTTCCAATGGCTGCATAGGTGTTGGGAGGATTTCTTCTGTAAAGTGCAGTTGAGGGGTGTTTTACTGGAGGAAATTGGTGATAATCACCAAAGAACACAACGCTGAGAAGACCCCCAAAAGGAAGCAAGCCCGATGATCCCTCCAATCCCGCATGAGCAGTCCCCATAATGTCGGATGAAAGCGCTATTTGCTCCTCCGTTAACATTGATATTTCATTGCCCAGCAAATAACGTTTGCTGCGTAAGTGAGCCTCTCGCTTTTGTTTTGTTGGCTCAGAAGGTGCTCGTTGGGTTGCAGGATTTCCCGCTGGAAGGACCATCAGGTGATGGAGAGTAGTACCACCAATCAAATTGGCTGCAACATTTGTTGATCCCACTTTTGCCAGCAGATGAGAGAGGCCCCGTTGTTCGAACACCCATGTCATTGCCTCAATGACTTTGGATTTTCCGGTCCCACCTTCTCCCATAACAAGCATCAACAGCTGAGGAGGATTTTTCCCTAAGAGGGTATCGCAAATGTGGTCATCCAGTATCTCCACAGCGCGACGTTGGTCCGAAGCAAGCTGGTCTATCATAGGGCCATGCAATGCCTCAGCAGGACCTCTGACCACAACAGAAGGAGGAACAGGGCGAGGGTCCCAGATGTCCTCAACGTTTTTAACCTCGAGGTCCAACCCCATCTCAGTTAGCCGATCAACAGCCTCCTCCCAGAGCGCCGTATCTTCCTTGGTGACTACCCGGAAGCGGGGACTTGGCGTTGAGACCCATGTCTTTTGGTTTCCAAGAATGCCGCAATTCTCTCCAATGACGACTGCCTGTTCACCATTTTTCCACTCGGCTAGTGAACACCCATGGCGGTCCACTAAAGGGGATTCCTCCAACATTGCACCTTCAACTTGTGACATAGGATGTGCTCCTGAAACCTCCACTTCTTCTTCATTTTCAGTGCCGTCATAAACTCCATCCTCGAACGCAGCAGCTATAGCCGAGTCTTCATTCTTTCTACGATCTTCCTCAACCCCGTCAGCAGTCTCATAGTACCACTGAATGTTGTCCATGATGCCAAGCTCTCGCTGTGGACATTCCTTTACATACTCCTCAAAGGATTCTTCAAATGACTCTCCTTTGAGCGCACGCAACTCTGTCCATGGCTTGAACAACAAGAGCATGGAAGCGCAATAGAGTTTCTTTGTTGACGGATCGGCTCTCCTTGGGAACCATGGACCAATAAACTCAGGTATAGTTTCATGGCCCTGTCTCCTGATAACCCGAACGTGAGTTTGGGATCGAGGATGACGATCTTGGTAGAAATGACGCTCTGCACGGTTGCCATGAGAGGTTATGTCTAAATCGTCTTTCTCCAATCGCTTGATTTCCCGTGTTTGTAACAAATAGAACAGGAGTCCCCATTCTGCAAAACTCTTTGATCTTAAATAATAATCTTGGAGCTGCGATTTCTCGCCCAATCGACTGTCGCCAAATGACTGAAGACGCACATCCTATCCAATGCAAATTGTTACGGAAACAGCCTGATTCTCCATACAGCTTTCACTCACTGCCTCATGCTCATCCCCATCGTTCACGCAATCTTGGTCGTTTGAACAGGTGGGCTGTTGCCTGTGTGGTCATCGTAACACGCCCATATTGAGAAGCGGTAAACAACATGCGCGTTTCACTGACCTAGAAATTGAGTTCCGCAATTCAGGAAACTCTCGCTTTAACATATAGAGCATGGAGGACCAAATTATTGCCACAAAATTGTGGGAATAGTATCGGTCTCCCCACCCCTTTATGTAGCTGACTAATTCAGGACCAGAAAGCTCTTGCTCTCGGGCAAGAGTGTTTAAACATTTGTAGATAAGTCTTCGATTTCGTTCTCGAGCGTCTTGAGTTGTGGCCTCCTCCTGCATGTGATATGCCAACCGCTGAGAGATCAAAGCCCCGGCGTTAACAGATTTGACCTGCTTTTTAGTCATGTACTCTGTCACATAGAACGCCAAGGCAATGACAGCTGCTCCACATAATAGCAGCTTCATGTCGTTGTTTGCTCCGGTGCATAAAGCAAGTGGAGGGCACCAGGCATTCAGCCAGGCAAACGTTCGTTTAGGGCCCCATTCGCCGAACTCTGTGACAAAATCTGTCTCCGACAATTCAAAAGGTGCTCGGCGTTTGCAAATGATGCGCCCTTTGAATATCTTTGCACATCCCGGTCCACAGTCGTGTTTCTGGGAAACTGAGACGACATCGAACTCCCTTCTTTTGCATGCATCCTCGTCAAATGGGTCTGGCGGTCTTGCCCATGCGACGTGAGACTTCAGGTTTGTTTTGGTATGGTATATCGTCTCATTGATACCATCCATGTGAGCTCGAATGTTTTTCGAAATGAATTCCTTGAGAAGATCTCTGAACTCCTCAGACGTTAAGAGCGCCTTCATCTTCTGACCAGTAGGTGCTCCACAGAGCCAAAATAAGATATGAAGATGAAGAGTGCCCCTGCCTTGAGATTCCACAACGCCTACGTAGGCGTTGATCCTCCCCAAAACCCCCTTTTTTCGAAGTAGACCTTGCATAGTGGTTCGGATTCCAAATAATTCCTCCAAAAGTACTTTCACCATGTAGTGAAAGAACTTGGCTGCCGCATATGGGTCATCAGCAATGCGATGTGCCCGAGTTTTTGAATCTGGTCCCAGCTGGGGATTGAATGCATCCATGTTGATATCTTCATCTCCAACAAACACCTGGGCAACCGGGTCGTCAATGTCACAGAGGTTGATAGTGCACCAGACAGTTGGGGGTGACAAAAACGCCATGAGGCCATATATCCGCCGCCGTATGGACTTTCGGGATGCATTGGATCCCATCACCCGAGCGCTTGTGGCATAAATCTGCTTTTTTAACATAGCCATGGCTGGGGTAATTGACTCGGATGACGGCCCTTTTGAGAAAATGCGTTGAATCTCGGGGACGGTCAACTTGGAGATTGTTTCCTCGCACTGTTCATAGGCGGGACGCCGTACTTGGATGCTAGCTGATGAGCAGACTTGCCTCTTATGAAGGACGCCAAAAACTTGGGCAATGAATGCAGGATTTTTGCGGAACCTGCGGTCTGGATAGTCAAGGCACCATCCACCTTGGCGGTGATATGGAACGGGGTGTGGCCGATCAACCTCAAATCCTCCAGCAGCGTAGGGAAATAAACAAGGGAAAGCGCCAAGGAGATGATTTGGATCATCTGGGCTTCCAGCCGTCAACTGGTTTGTAATTGGATCTCGCCTGGGCCATTCGCTTATAAATTTACTGCCTCGGCGAACAGCGATCCCTTCCTCCCTTTCACCTTCTGATAGGTTGGCGATTGCTGACTGTAGTAGTGTGACCGAGTCGATGGTTGTCATGTCATTGTCAACAACACCCATCTGCTGAAGAGGTATGACATTGGAAGAAATTTGGTCTACAGCAACATGAGTAACTTGTAACGTTCCTCCATTGTGTTATTCTCACCTTCGCTGGTACCATGGGTTGCTTCACTAGCTATAGAAACATTTTCTTCGACAGCACACAAATCACCTATTAGCCACGCTCATGTCATTGAATGCCACCAGATTGTATAATCACTGTAACCTTACCGTCATCGTCATCTCCCACATTTGGAACGTAACCAGTGTCGTTATCCGACCTGCTGCCTTCCGGATCAAATCGAAAATTCATCATAATCGATGAAGGTATACCCCCATCAGGAAGGCTCTCCAAAACGTTGAAGTCTATCTCGATGTTCGAGTATAATGGATTATGCTCCTTGAGCCATAAAATCGCCGCCAGCACTCGATGCCGTCGAACACGAAAGAGGCCTCGCATGCTTCTCTCTGGGCAATTCCGCGGTCCTACAAATGTAACTGCAATCGTTGAGGCCAACAACTCCAACTTGTGTGGAAGAGTCCTGGCCCCAATAAAGGAGGCGATTTCGGAAGTGTCTAATGGATATGTCGAAACGTTTCCCCTATACCCCATTTGAAGTGATTCTGGATCGAACCGCTTGCTCTTGGGATAAAGCTTGTAGACAAAGGCCGTTGGGAAATACAATGATATGAGGATTTCTTCTGGCCATGTTAAAACCGCC
This sequence comes from Tulasnella sp. 417, assembly GCA_019633465.1. Lineage (NCBI taxonomy): Eukaryota > Fungi > Basidiomycota > Agaricomycetes > Cantharellales > Tulasnellaceae > Tulasnella > Tulasnella sp. 417. The sequence goes on from WSTY01000003.1 coordinate 41,254, forward strand.
AATTCGAAAGGGACATCTCCAATCCATAAGTTATTGGCCAAGGCACACCATGGAAGCTGGTCTCGTTCCAATGACGCTCTACACTCTTGACACAATGCTCCCCACTCTCCGTTACTCGCTTTTTTTATGGCAGGTCGATGAAGTCCAAAAGCACCAGTGAGCTCCCAATGAGGATTTGGATTGACAGGAACAAGGTGATTGGCGTTGGGTATTTCATGGACTCCTATCCAATCGGTCTCCTGCTCAAACACCTCCCGTGCGCACACCATGCAAATGGCCAAACGCAAAGCAGCTCCGCTTGTCCTGTCCCGAACGCCTTGAATACATAATTTGTACTCCCTGTCCATCGGAAGAGCCATGAACTCTCGGAGGTCTGGATCCTCATGAATGTAGCAGTCTGGAATATTCATAGGTCGTTTGGCTGGCCTCTTGTCAACTTCCGCAACTTCTTCTGCAGCCCAATGCTTCCGACCAACAATGGAAGTTGGAGGCACTCTGGATGCAATGTCACGGAGCTCTTCCAACGGGAATAGGTTCATCATCTCGCTAAGTATTTCATCCTTTCGGAGGAGCCACATCCGGGGTATTCGACCCTGACAGAGTTGCTTTAGTTGTCGCTCCGTCATTCGACTTAAACGGATTCGCAAAACGTTGTCCTCTGTCTCCAGTACTGCGGGTGCTGAGAATGACATAGCGAAATAGCTGGGAAAAGAGTACCTTGGGTTGCTGCCAACCACTCATCCCCACGGAATCAACCTTTCAAACGACATGACGGAAGTCAGACAGGTGTCATAGCGGAGCCAGCTGAACAGCCGTGGACTTGACGGCTCAGTCCATTTTTGCTCCCCACCGATGTTTGCCCCCCTATGGGGCCTTAATAAGCGGAGTTTTGACATAACATAAACGCTGATGTAATATATGGTAATAAAAGAGTCAGAAATAGCTTGATATAATCGTCATTTCTAACAAAAAACCCGATGGAGTGAGCCTCAGGCAACCTCTCCAATCGAAGAAGATGCTGACTAATCAATTTGGTCAAGGTGATGCGACAGGGTTCAAATGTCAGCCCTGCATCGAATCAGAAGATAGGCGCCTCTATAACCGACCATGCCAATTGCAACGTTGATTTAGCCATTATGACAGCAGTGCCAAGGAGCTGCATTCCGAATATTGTGCGCATCCCTAGATACGTAGCAATGAAAAATGACGAAACTGCTTCTCTTACATTAGTCACCTCAGCCCTCTACTCCACTGATACCAAAGTTGATGACGACAGCTGACGTTGCAAGAGTCGCAGTCAGTGGCAAAAATACCCACCTTCAAAATGCATTGGACCCAGCCGTGTCACCTTGACCAAATTGATTAGTCAGCATCTTCTTCGATTAGGAGTGTTGCTTGGGGCCCATTCCAACAAGTTTCTTATCAGAAATAGCAATGCAGTAAGCTATTTTGAACCTGTTACTACTGCCTATCATAGTGGCATCTATTCTACATCGAATCTGCGTTCAACCAGAGTACTATACAAGAGAACCGTCGGTAAGGCACAGGAATAGGTTGAGCCGTGAAACTAAATCCCTCCATAACCGCCCAACCTACTACAATCATAGCTTCGTCACTACTATCTTACTGAATCTCCACCAGGAAAGAGATAAAAGGCGCAACTCTCTTGCTTGAAGACACCCGACAGGCCCTCTCCCCCCCCCACACCTACTCTTGACTCACGTCCCAATAGCCTACTCCTACTCCTTTTCACTCATGTCAAACTCTCTTGAAAACTCGGCTCTTACCAATGAAGAAGCCCTTTGTCATCACGAGTCTCGTCTCACCTATGACCTGTATACCGGCAAAGCCACTCGCCTTGGTCTCCCCTTCCATTGGGAAAAAAGGGCCGACGGCGATCACCTCATGATTCGCCAAGGTCACAACTCCCTTGCTGCCAGCCTCATGACCCTCGGCCGCATCGATCGTGGAGCCTGCTTTATTTCACCCAAATTCATGCCGGAAACCAAATTCAGCGTCAAAAGCCGAAAGCACTCCCTGAAACTTATTGCTGCTAAGGAGTACGAGTCACTCAACAAATCCTTCAATAACACTTGGAAGACCCTACAACAAATTCAATCCTCCGAACCTGGATGGAGAGGAGCGAAAGTCGCCAACCTTTTGGACGACGTAGACGACAATCCGAATAACCGTAGCATCATTCTCAAGCAGTTGGCTTATTCCAAAGTATGTTAATTTGCTACTAAACGTTCAACTTTATTTGACGATTCACCAGCGTATACAGACTTACCCTTCCGACGAAGGCGACTGGAACCTCATTGAAGCCTGGGATGGCGATCAAACTGTCAAAGAAAAAATTAAGGATTATAAAGGTATTTATCCAAATCCATTCTGCGACCCTTTCGACCTATCCTTATTTTCAAATATTCCAGAGCAAGGTTTCATTCCTCACCTACTCAAGGTCTACGATCACGCCACCAACGATCGACTCAACGCCACAGAGATGGAAGAAATGCTCCCAGGCGCCCTAGTGGAGATTGTCTATTCGATCAAGCATAGCTACATCGCCCAAAGCAAAACCCACTCCTTTTCGGCTCTGATTCAACAAATCAGGATCATCAAGCCTCTCAACTCTGAGCCTGTTCCGTCGATTTTCGACAGCCACAACCCCGCCACCGCTCTCGTTCTTTCCCCTATGAAGCGCAAAGGCGCTGAAGACGATGAAGAGATAGGATACACAGGCAACAGCAACAACGTTGAAAAGGACAATCGCCACGATACGGCCCCTGAAGCTGGACCTTCCAACCCCAAGAAACTCAAGGCGGCTGTCAAGGAACCCCAAACTCCCACCAAGGCCCAACAAGGTAGAAAAATTTCTCCTTCCACCCGCCGGGCCAATACTCGCGCCACGAAAGGCAAAGGGAAGCAGCGTGTCCCCAGCGCCGACGATGACGAAAGCGATGGAGATCACACGGATAAAACCATGGAGTCCGATTAATTAGCCCCACTGATGTAACGTAGTGTTCATAACAATTGAAAACGTGTTAATGAAATTTGTATGACAGCGACGTCATAGGAATTTTTATCGTAGATAAAGCCCCGCCTAGCTCTCTAACAGTGATTTCAACCCTCTCTCATACTGTTCGCATACAAAACGATAAACATGCCCACCCCAAGAATCTCTTTAATATACATAATTGAGCGACAGGGTCGGGGAGCGTGCCACCGGCATCTCTTCCTTAAAGTTGACAATGAAGACGAATCCAACCCCGCATCCACCTACCCAACTCTTCATCTCAGCAGCACACAAGAAATCCACCTTTGGTTTGGCAATTTTTGGCTCGTTCTGAACGTCTACTGATGCTATGGTGAGCTGCACAACAAACCGCATTGGATACCCGGCTGACGTAATGAAGCCCCAACACCGTATTGCTTTTGATTTTGATGTACGCTATCGTGAATAATATCTTTTGTTACGGGACCGAGCACAGCGGCAAGCAACCCCCCGTCGCCGCCTTGCGACGTTGCAAGTCCGGTAATTCCGGATCAGCTCACCTCACACTCGCGACACTTGCACCCCCCCCCCCTTTCCTCTTTCCTCCCTTACTCGTTTCGTATCGTAGCACGAACCATAGAATAGTATTATTCTATATAAGTAACTATGTAATCATCCGACATGTGTTGCCCAAACTAGCTACTTTCTATTCGTACTCCTGCGCGGTGACTTCCAGCTCCCACAGTCACCGCCGCCTCCAGCAACCAGCTCGCGACAGATTTCTAATTTAGGAAGTGATTCAGACAAGTAGGTGTACAATGTTTCTAATTGTAATTTCTAAAAAAGGGAATCGGGTGAGGTGTTTTGTGTCTCAAGGGAACATGACAGTGTAATTACCAAAGAAGGAGATCGCAAATGGAGTAGCTTACTGAACGCAATAAGCTGAACGCGGATCTGTGCATCACATTAGACTTATGGAATTAGCCTGAGTGTCATGCTAGACGAGTGGAATTAGTCTATGTATCACACTAGACAAGTGGAATTGGGTATGCACAGGGGCAACACAGCTTATGAGGGGTAAAAAGGAGACGGCCAGCAATAGGTTGCGACAGCCCCTATTTATAAGCTAATTAAGGACATTTGAATCTATTGGAGAAGTATCTGCTTATTTCGCATATTGTGATGACCTCACCACATGTCACAACAAAGGTCAATACGTCAAACCCAGAATCCACCCACATTCCCACGACTACCCCGCGTCCCCATAACTTTCGCCCTCGATCGCATCGTCGCCTCACCTTTACCACACACTCTTACTCATCCCCTCATGTATTCCATGCTTCTCTTACTCATTCGACGCGTCAGCCTTTCCTTGAGATTCTACCACATTCTTTACTATTCTAGGATACTTTAGTCACAGCCACTCCTTAGTATTTAACCACAGCGGAATGAGGTGGTTTGTTCCTCATTCCGCCTCTCGTCTACATCAATCTCATAATCCTTCGACCATCGTGCCATACTGATTACGATCGGGTGGTGATCTCTCTCTGTTAACCAAACCCCCAAGTCTACAGTCCCACAGTCCACAGTCCACAATCAGATACGCCCTGCTCGGTCTACATTGCTAAGATCGTGACACATATGTTCCCTGAGGAATATTGCATTTCTACTTGCAGAGCAGAGGCTTGGTGAACTGGCTGAATGTGGTCACATGTGTGCATGCTGAATTTGGAAAATGGCCAATTCTGATACTATAGTTAGCTGCTGAACTGAGATTACTATTTCTAAACATGATTCGTTGTGTGATGACATCACCACATGCCACAACAAAGGTTAATATGTCAAACCCAGGATCCACCCACATTCCCACAACTACCCCGCGTCCCGGTAACTTTTGCCCTCAATCGTATCGTCGCCCCACACTCACCACACACTCCTTCCCTCATGTATACCATGTTCCTCTTACTCATTTGACGCGTCAGCCTTTCCTTAACGTTCTACCACCTTCTTTACCATTCTAGGGTACTCTAGTCACAGCCTCTCTCTCTAGTATTTAACCACAGCAGAATGAGGTGGTTTGTTCCTCATTCCGCCTCTTGTCTACTTCAATCTCATAGTCCTTCAACCTTCGTGCCATACTGATTACGATCAGGTGGTGACCTCTCCCTGTTGACCACTGTCCAAAGCCCAAAGTCCACATTTCCACAGTCAGATACGCCCTGCTCGGTCTCTATTGCTAAGATCGTGACACGTTGAGTTCAACTGGGGTGGTGATCTGACCATCAGAGCAGGAGGTCTCCGTGTGGGAGTACGATTAGAACTAGCTAGCTTAGGAATATGTTTGTAGCATATACTACATAGATAGGAATATTTAGAATACATGTATTCTGTAGTTCGAGCTATGTGTGAGATTTAATCAGAGGGAAAGTGTTGCGAGCCGGTTGCTGGAGATGGCGGCGTGACCGTGGGAGTGGGAAGTCGCCACACGGGAATACAAGTAGAACTAGCCAGTTTAGAAATACGTTTATAGCAGATGCTATGTAGATAGTAAGTATATAGAATACAAGTATTCTATGTTTTGATCTACGAGTGTGGTTCAATGAGGGGGAAAAGGGGAGAGAAAGGGAAGGGCGACGCGAGCGTGGGGCATCTAATCCGGGGTTACTGGATTAGGATAGTCGCTGGCGAGGAACTCGAGTGCGGCATTCGGAACCTTTCGCATTCTAATACGAACGCAATAGGATTACCGTTCGAGAGTGTTGGTGAGGCGCTTTCAAAGGGAGATGGCTCCCGGGGGTATTTCCTAATAAGGAAATTGAGGAGCTTTCGTGACGGCAAAAGTGGGTGGCGCAGAATGTACAGGTGTTTCTTCTCCCGGAAACTGACGGTAAGTGTTCTTATCCTGGAGAACTAACGGTAGATATGCACGCAAGGGGCGTTTGGGTTTAGAGGGGTGTCAGATAAGATAAGGATTTTGTTATCTTATCGCGAACTGTTATTTATTATCTACAACAGAAAGTTCTAGAATATTCTACATAGGTACGGAATGTTTGTTAAGTGGGGGGGGGGGGCTCAGGGCACGCCGACGATACAGGCACGTGCTGCGGCGCGTAGTTGCCTAATTGGTAAGCGTGCGGCTGCAGCCCGAATCCTTACAGTGTTCCCATTCGGACGACGAGGCTTACTACGTCTCGCTGATTTGTCGAACTTACGGGGTACAGCTTCAGCGAATCCGGCGAGGCGTTTCGAGGCGTTTCGAGAATGACGTCAGGCCGGTTTCTCGAATACAGCCGGCCCAAAAGGGAGAAGAACTTATTCCTGACAACTATTAATCGGGAAGTTGGGTGCACTAATCTTCGAGACAATAACGAAAGGAAAATAAAATGTATTACAGTGGACTGGATAAGGAAATGAGTGGATACTAGTGCCATGGGGAGCAGGGGCCTGGGCCTGCCTCTTGCCCTTGGAACCTTTAATCTCTTCATTATGAAAAGGCTGGTTTGCCATACAACTGTAGGGTGATCAACATTCATTGCTTAAAAGGAATGGACTAACTATTAACTACTATCCATACAAGTTTACATTTCAGTCAATCGTGTGAATAGTTCCACTGCCAAGACCCACTTTCTGGCTCTCGACAGCCATCTATCTGAGCCAAGATCAACATGCAACTCCTTGCGTCGCCCAAGAGGAATAGACTCCACTGCATCCCAAGATTCAATCTCCACACCTTGGAGTGAAGAGAGCAACAGTTCAGCCACAAGCACTCCAAAACTTGAAACCTGATCCTCGTTGAAGGGACATGCATGTCTCTGAACCTTGATTGGTGCATGGCGTATGTTGTTTTGGATGGAGTCTGCAACAAGTTGCTCCAGAGGGTCAAGTTGTTCAGGGGGTGTGTCTTCCTCATCACTATCGTCCACATCCATTGGAATTCCACTCCCTGCATCCAGAACCACCTGCTCATCGATGGGATGCCCTGCACCAGTCTCAGTTGAGAGCCGGTGACGGCGTGCCCCATGCACACCATAGTACTGGTGTAGCTGCTCCACTGGGATGTTATCAAAATCACTTATATCAAGCCCTTCTGATGTTTGACCAAGGAAGAACAGATCCTGGATGGCACCACCGTTGGTAAAACTAACTAGGACAGTTGGACTGCATGACTCACATGAGGAGACAAATTTCCAACACCTGGGGTTGAAAGTGGGTGGTGGTTCCAATCCTCGCAGAACAAGTCAGCATCCGCATTGATGTCATCCAAGAAAAGAAAATGGAGGAGCCAGATGTGACCTGGCATTCGGTGGTTGAGGTTGTAGAGGCGTTCAAGGCAGAGGAAAAAACCCCGCCATTGGCGGATGAATTGTGACCCTACTTCAACCCAGAGCCGCTCAATCCGTGTATTATGGGTTGAGCTGCCATTTCTGGTGAGCCTGAATTTTCAGGTTAATTGGAAAAAGACATGACTTACGATCCCCACATGAAAGAGGCACGGTCTGGACCCCGATGCATAATCATCCAGACAGAAACTTTCACATTCTCCCCCCCACGATCTCCCCACAGGCGTGAGGGAGCACCAAACTTTTCAACACCTTGCTCAAAGACTTCTAGGACTTGAGAAGCAGAGTTCGTATTGCTGGCACGGAGTGCAGTGATCTGGATTCACCACCAAATGCACAAGTATCAGTTTCTGCATGCTGAGTCATTCTCCACAGCTTACCAAGCGGCTGTAGCCATCAATAAATCCATGTAGCACGATCCCCCAGCGAATTAATTTGTGGTGTCCATCACAGTGCAGTAGAGCATTTGGGCGGCGGACGGCATAGCGACGTCGCATTGCTGTTCCCAATCCATCCACCCGCTTGACTGAGTCAATCACTCGGTGCCTCTGGACTCTGTGTCCAAGTCTACGTAGGTATCCAACAACATAGCAAATACCACTTGATGGCCTTTGCTCTCGATAATTCCGAATAAGGTTGTCGAGATCACCGTCAGAAAGTTGAGAGAAGCGGTTATCCAAGTCATAGAGCTTCATGTGGTGACACATTACAGACTGTCTCTCATCCCACTGAACCACCCAAATGATGATATCTCTCCAGAGCGAGTCCTATCACGCGTGGAGAGGGATTCGGGGCCTGAGCAGATGAGTATTGGATGTTGGACACAGTCGGTTGCTGCTCTCCGACACCTGACGAACATCATGACCGAGTGTTATACTATCATTGAGAATGGTGTCACATCACTGCTCGCGATATAGCTATAGCTTTCCTATGTCCATAATAGCAAACAATGTGATACTCTTGCTTTGTCATTGCCATAGAGTCTATTTTGATTCGCAGTCAGAGAGAGGATGCCTTTCGTGCAAAGTGCCACAAGAAAATAAATAAAGCTAAGGCCTTTGAGGACCTTGAAATACATTTGTAAACAACAGACACAAGTTGGGTAGATCACAAAGAGAAAGTGAGTGGGCACCAGGTTGGATAGGAAGGGACTGACAGCAAGTTGGATGTGGAGCCAGAGAGAAACAAAATAAATAAGGAAAGACTTGGAAGCGATGGGCACTTTGGGTTGAGGTAGTGATATAGAAGGCGATGGTAAGACCGACAGTCTAGAGAAACTCAGCAAGTGGGTCAGTAAAAACAAACGACGAGGCCTGTGACAGGGCAATATCAGCTGGAGGAGGTGGAACTGGAGCTGGAGAGTCCTTGGTTGTGGGGGCTTCCTCCGAGTCAGATCCATGGACAAGAATGGCTTTGACAAACAAACAAAGTTATGAGAATGTTTCGTGAGTACTGTTGTAAAGAGTCTACGAACCATTGTTGCTTGTGGATTCACCCAGAAGACGAGATGAGCGACGAAGGCTGTTAACTTGAGAGTCAGGTGTAGATGAGGTTAGCCCAGATGGGCCAGCTGAGGGGACAGTCTGAACATCTTCATCGGCCAAACCAGGGAGGACTGGAGGCTCAAGCATTGCGATATCAATTGGTTGGAGTTTGTACTTCGTAACTGGACAGGGGATTAGTATCTGCAAGGGAATACGAGAGGGAAGAGCACTCACCAAAGCATAGAATCCTCTTCTCCCAGGGACCCTTTGTACTACCAGTGCAATCGGCAAAGGCAGCCCCTTCAAAGCCTGAAACAACCCTGAGAGTCTGACCACTAGCTGCTAGTGGGATGAGTCCAAAATTGCTCTCATCGGGAGAACAACGATGGAGTAGGGAAGTGAGATCAGGGAAAATAGTGGTGATCCAGGTTAGGCCTTCATCGTTATTCCATGTCCTGTTGATGACCAGTTGGCCATGATGCTGGGCACGAACAGCAAGGCATTGGTTGATCAAGTTGGTAATGTCGTCATAATTTGGTTTCTTGATCTTCTTTGTCAGGTCCTTTGAATCCAATAGGTTAGTCTTGCCAACTGCTTAGGCAATAGTTGTGAGCGAACTTACCATTGTCCCATTGGGGAGAATGAGGACTGCACCGATTGCTATTTCCTCATTGACTGGTCGCCCCTATATACACTACCGACCAAAAGATATTAAACAACAGGCACAAGGGAGTCTAGATAACTCACTGGTCATCTTGCTGTTGTTCCCTCCTCACGAGAAGCAAAGCTTTCATCCCCATCGCCAGCACTGTTCGTTGTCTCATCCTTTGGGGCCAAACAGTGGCAGGGTCAGAAAGGGTTCAAGCAAAACGAAAAGTCCCAACGAACCTCCCGACGACGCTTCTCCTTGCGATCTGGCTTTGTTGGCGAAGTATGAATCTACGAGGGCAGAGGAAGATGTTCACATGAGCATTCCTGGGCTGACTAGACTTTGTCAAATGACTTACCCGTTTACGAGTTTGTGAAGAACCTGCGGCACCCTAGCAAAGAGCTATGTTAGGTAAGCCCATACGATGTGGGGGGAGGGAATGCTTACAGAGTGGAGCCCATGCGATGTCTCAGTTTTTGCCACCTCAAATTGTGCAAGTAGATCAGGACGAGAACGAATGATTGAGTCGAGGGTTCGAGGGGGTGTGGAAGCCCTTGCCTTCCCTTTGCCTTTTGCAGCCGACGAGCCTGAGCTGGCAGCCATTTGGAGATAAGAGAAGGGATGCTGAATGGGGAAGCCTAAAACAACACTGGCTTGCCTTTTTAACCTGTTGCTTCCCTCATTGTTAGCCTTTTTTTTTGCCTCGCTGGCTGATGGGTGTTTTTTATGTCGTCACAAACCAGGTACAGTCCCTCCTGTGGCTTGCACAGGCTTCGGAACTCAGGTCACGGGAATCAGGGAGCCTACAGTAAGCAAAAATCCCTCGCCGAATAGATGATGTCATGCTGTACCCCCTTGTAAAATCCCCAGGAAGATGCTGTTGTGACTCTGTGACCTGTGTGACATGCCCCTCTATTTTTCCCTAATTCCATTTTGCCCTGAGCACTTTCCCCCTGGCAAAAATCAATTTCACCCAGGCAAAAATCAATTTCGCCCAGGCAAAAATGAAATGTCCGAGTGTTCAATTCGGGGGAAACCCCAATTTTGCCTGGGGTTTATTTGGACGATGGGAGAAATTGCCGACTGCCCAAGCAAAACTCAACCAGGCCTCTAATCATTTTTCCCAGGTAGTTGGATCACCTGGGGAAATATTGAATAAAGCCTGGGTTTAATTCTCAGTGACTTTTATTTTGCCTCGTCGTATTTTTTTTTGCCTCGTCGTAATTTTCTTTTTGCCTCGTCGTAATGTTTGCCAATATACGAATTTCGCCCGACTCACTTATGAAAATGCGAAAGGGGGGGATACCTGATTAAATGTGGGAATGGAGCGGCATAGCATTCAACGTAAACAATGAAGGAGGATAGGAATTCTGCCCAAGGAAATCAAGCGCCTATAGAGAGGAAGAAGGTCCTCATGTGGTGGATGATGAAAGAAAAAAAAAAGACATAAGAAACAGAAATACATAATAGGAAGCGGGAAAGGAAAGACAATTACGATTACACTCAAGCGGGCTGTACCCTTTTCTGCTCCCTTCGCCAAAGACTCAAGATTCGGGGCTGAGGGCCGTTGAAGCTGCAACGGGAAAGGGGCGCCGTCAGTGAGTACACCTCCTCTGTGCGGGCCCAGTTCCCTGTCCATCCGTAACTTGATGCTGAATATCCTGAAGGTGTTCGTGACTCAAGCTCAGGCCAAAGGCGAAATCCAGAAGTTGTGTCAAGAGTTTGCGAGGAAGAGAGCGAGTTGGAGCAACGGCAACAATAGCCCTCCCATTCGAGCCGTACCTGGCTGGGCCTCTGGCGTCGGGCACCCCCGGATCACTCGGATCACCAAGCAAGGTTCTCTGATGCTTTCTCGATCATAAAATCTGTGGTTCAGGTCATTCGACTCATCGCAAACGCAGCGAATAGACAAACCAAAGGGCAGGATCGATTGACAGCATCTGCACCTGTACCCTTTGCCGTCTGCACAGCACGATATTCGAGCTAGACTAGAGGTTTTGATTTAATGCGTCTCACGGGTGCTCCAGAAATGCATACATTATCGTTGTTGACGCTTCTGTGTGGACGTCATGGTTTACGCTAGAATAGGTCAGCTGAGGCGGTGAAACGCGTCACTTCTATCTGTTTCTCGGTTTGTGGATGCCCCCGTAACAGCTTGTAGGACTTCTTCCCTAAACCACTTCCATGATTCGGTGAGGGCTTTGTAAATAGGCTGGTATTGTGAGAGTTTTCGGGGACTAGATGCGACTACGCAGACACCTTCAACAACCCCGGCGCACCGCCTCTCCTAGAGCGCGCCCTTCCATATGCTAAGAGCGATGGCCGGCCTCAATATCCACATTATGGTTAGCTTATAAGGCAGCCTTATTGCTTTGAAGACTTACCAAGACTGGGACTGTCTCCCTCAAGGCTAGTTCCTATTCCGCACTTGAATTTTAGCACATCTCAGTCAGCACAGAACTCAAGGCACCCTGCGAGTTGCTCTTGAATGAGCAAGAGCCCGCGTGCGGCGAGGGCCGGGAGCCTGGACTCTGCATTCACCTACCCTCGCATTCCGAGTATACGTTGATCTCGAGGTTGAGGGTCTCCGTTTTCAATTAAGCACAGCCACAGGGATGCGGTATATACACGTCTGCTTAAACCGATTGAGCCAGTGCGCTTTGCAGAAAATATTCCGAGCTCCGTTGGTTCTCGGTGTTATACAGCCGACGTACGTTGAGACCCAGTCAACTTGGGTGGTGGTACGCCTGGGCGTTACCCTCGACTGTCAGCCACAAACCCTCTAACACGATTCTGATGTTGGATACCTGGTATTTCCAGTCGCCTCGACCTTTCACTCACGAGCCTGTGGTATTACTGATCTGCACGAGGAAAGGGAAACGCGGACAAAAGGGTTCGTGAAGGCGAGAGGCTGAGCCCAAGACGAAAGACAATCCTTACAGGGTTCGTGTTTATCTCACAAGTTGTGTCACGCTGGCGTTCACGAAGTTTCCGGCCCTCGGGAGTGTCCCGCCAACAAGAAAAACGGATGATTCGTACTTGGATTCGTCGTTGGAGAGGATCTGGATGTGGAGGCTGAGACCCCAACTTCACCGGAAAGCCGGGTACTACCGCACAACCCCAGCGCCACTAATTAATCTCAACAGTGCACTCCTTCGGAATATCGAAGCAGGTAAACACGTCGTCTCAACACGCCTCACCTCGTGTGACCACACTTCCGCTTTCCCTAAGTTCACTTCTCTCTATCGTAACGCGTACAGGATCCAGCGCAGAGAACATTCTGAGCTGTTCCGTTGGTTGGCGGTGTGATATAACTGACGTTGAGACCCAATCAACTGGGTGGTGTTACACGCGGTTCTTGGCGTTCGGACGCGTTCCCGTCAACTGTCCTCCATAAACCCTCCAACTTCACATAGTTCTGCGGTTGAATACCTGACATTTCAAGTCGCCCCTTTATACACAGACCTGTGCCAACGAACATGAGGAAGGGAGAAGGCAACAAGAAGGTTCGTGAAGCCGGAGCGCTGAACCAAAGACGACAGACGATCCTTCACAGGGTTCAAATGCGCGCTTAATCTGGCAACTGTTGTCACTCTGGCGTTCACGAAGTAAAGGATCAGTTTCCAGCCTTTGGAGCCTGAGGAGTGGCTTGCTAGAAAGAAAAATCGAAGATTCACCAGACGCGCGCATCGATTCATAGCTGGGCAGGATCTGGATGTTGAGGCTGTGGGCCCAAGTTCATCACTGCAGAAGGCTGGGTACTGGCGTGCAGCCCCAGTGCCCCCTGATTAGCCGAACGATGCACTCCTTCAGGATTTCGGGGGAAGGTCTTGCTTCGTCTCAATGCACCTCACCTCGCGTTATCAGCCACTAGCCCCCTTTACGCCATCAAACCGCCCCAGTTGAGTGATGTCGCGGGTCTAGACAATCCTTATCAATAAAGTGATCGGACGTCGGTTCCGAGTTCAGAGATGCGCGAGGGGCGTACCTTCCCGCGTCTGAGAACGCTGGTTGTATGGCGGAAAGGATATCCGAGCAAGGGGAATAAATCCGAGGGCCGCGTGGATTTACCTTACAATAATAACCTCAGGTGCAATACCTAGGGTAGTATACCCTAGCACCTCCGACCTCTATCGTTTCGCGGCTCGAGGATGCTCGACGTGTCACGGGTCGGGCCTTGCTACCGGGTTGAATCTGGATGGAGAATATCTAGGCGCAAAGCAAATTTAGCAAACGTATGCGGTAAAATGTGCGTCAAAAATCCTGGAGTAGGGGAAAGTGCACGATGTCAACGGACCCGAAGATGAGGGAGAGGTGTTGGAGAAGTCGATTACGGAGCCGAAAGGCAATCAGAAGCGCGTGGTTTGGAGCTTAGCATCTCGACCCTAAGGTTCTGGGTAGAAAAGAGGCCTCGCTAAGCGGTGTTTGAATTTAACCTCACTCCCTCCTCGGCGGACGTAAGCCACTCTTAACTTAATCCTGACTCAATTGAGTCAGTGTATGCTTATTGTTAGAGCATCGTTCGAGTTAGAAGCCTTGTCTTACAGCCGGTGGGACGAACATGGGCGAGTTGATTGGGTAAGCGCCCCACCGCGTCTGCAATCCCGGAATCGGCACCACCCCTTATGCTTCTCGGCAAAAAATTAACATGGTTTAAAAGGAGATCATTTGGCTCAATCTGTGAGCGAGTGGGGATTTTTTGGAAATCACTCAGTAGAGGCAGCGTGGTTTTGGGTAACCTATCCGCCATATCCGGGCAGGTTTAGTACCAAACAACCCTAATTTGGTCGCCAACGGGCATGTTGCCATGCTGTTATTCGTCGGGGGCTGAGAAAAGCTAGGGACAAACGTCTCGAGAGACTCGACTCGTCCGGCATAGAGACGATCGTTGCGATGACAGCCGTTCATACGACTTGAAGCCTGGGTAGGCTCACCTGATGGACACTCTCAACGCACGCATATCTCAGGGCGCCCGTGCATAATGTTGGAAACGTACCATAGTCCCAGCCACTATCGGTATTCATTAGTGAAGTTCCTGCTTTGGCTGCTAATGGCCCCAAGAGCCTCCAAATATAGGTAATAGTTTGAAGATGAATAATAGCTCTGATGGCAGGGCTCGATTGTTAAGACGTGCTCTACACGGCTACTATGCCGGCATATATATCAAATTTAAATCCCATGCGGGCCCCCCGTGGGGCCTACGCCAAGTGCAATACCACCTAAATTAGGATTTCTAAATAGAGAAGATATATTGCACAGCGTGGGATTTAACTTTGGGACTCCTATAAATAGCCGAATTGCCTCGTGTTGTGAAGACTATAATTAGGAATGTTTCCAAGCCCCCCCCCCCCAAAGCAGGAAGGAAACACTCACAATCACGGCTTGGTCCCAGTCAAGTCTCGAGCATCCATTAGACTCTAGTCGAAAATTTTTGTCTTTACCACTTTTTCGAACTGTTTTTCTTGTTGGCGGAGACTTCGGTGTTGCGGTGATGGGGTCCAAACATTGAGTTCTTTCCAGCCCCAACAAAAGGCGGCATTCGAAATATGAAAATCGAAGCCTCGTGCCTAAAGCATTTTCAATCTATCGCACCCTACGCTGATTAGAATTCATTATCTCCATGAAGAAAGTCCTCAGAAAAGCACGGGCGTACCAATTGCGCGGCTTGCATGCGGTTGCCGACCATCTAGTTCACTGCCGCCCCACCTTCAGGTATAAAAACTCCAAGTCGGTGATAATGGAACCCGCTCAGCTCACTTTTCATTCCTACGTGCTTCTTTTAAAACGCAAGCCAACCATTCTTCAAGTTCCAGGAAAGAGGAATCTACGTGCGGGAACGAAATCCCGGCCCAATGTCAGCGGACTTTTTCAGAAACATCACTAGGAGTGTGAAACTCTCGGAGTACGTGCTTAACAGTATGCAAGTCGGTATGACCACTCTAACGGCAGACGATTCCTTGTTCACCCTTCCAGTAAAGACTATGTACGAATCGAGAAAGACAGATTTGTTCCGATTTCTGTAACCCCATTCAAGCCAAAGGAGGGGGAAGCCGATGGTAATCACGAGGGTGAGAGACCTTCGGAATGGCTAGAACTGGTGCGAATACTTCCGATATCGCGTAAATAGCCAGGGTTAACGCCTTGGTGACAGGCTGGAGACCTTGCTTGGACAGCGAGTTTCTCGTCACTAACATCTAACACCACGATTACGGGGCCAATGTCAGTGTGGAACTATACGGTGTTTTTTGCTTTGACCTGGCATCTTTGGGCTACACAAGTAAGTAGGACGAGTCGTCGTCGGGTCCCGTGCTAGTGCTGACGGCGCAATAGACTACCTACGATATCAAGTATTACACCAACGACTGGTGGCACCGCGTTCTGTTTGCATCTCAGCTTGCAATATACGCAATGCTCGGGGCGCTTTCAGGATCCTTCAATGTAGGATGGCAGCTGGGCGAGGATACGATGTATCCCTCGGGGCGGGACCAAAATGACCAAGAATTCCGTCAGTATGACTGGAATTCCATGGTAAAAAGCTTTACCGGGGTCAACCTCCTTCTTTTCGCCAGTCGAATATTTCTGTTTGCACAATATATCCGAGGTTTGGATTTGGGCCGGCTTCATTTTTCGCCTTTCAAGACTGACCTCGGATCGTGTTCGCATTAGTCACGTATTATCGTTGGAGAAGAGGAAGCTTCTCTCGGGGGTTCTTGTGGCCACTTGCCTCAACGCTTGTGGCAGCTTGTATCTTCCTTTGCTGCTTTTTTCTGGTGAAGTGGAGAGATGGAAGCAAGGGTGTGGCTGCCGCACAGATTGGTCTTTGGGTACGACTGAAGTGATTCAACTATGATTTTGCTTCGCTAACGACAAAAGATTAATCCTCAGATCCTGGCTATCTCTATTCAAGTCCTAGCTCAGGCTAAAACTCCCGATGATGCGCATATTCTGAAGAGCACAAATACTATGCCCTCTCGATTGGCCACTCTTACCGTGATTATTATGGGTAAATACGTTCTCCATTGGTGTCACACCTTGCTAATAGCTCTCCGGCCGAACAGGTGAAGGGCTTAATCGGATATGTAGCACCCTTCGACACAGCGTCAATTCGTTAGGCCTGAGAGGAACAATGGTTTTGGAAGCTATATCGTATGCCAGATTTTATCAATTGTTTATTGAAATATTATGTTTAGCGTTTAAATACTTTTAGGATGTTGGTTATCCTCTACTGCCTTTGGATTCTATACTTTGATGGTATGGGCTTCCGGCGATATCTTGACACTTGAACAGCGACTAATCTAACACTTTCAAAGGCTTCCGTACCAAGGACTTACCAGACAAAATGCACGATACGCGCTGGTTATGGTCACATTTCCCGTTGCACCTCAGTTTAATCTTAACACTCGAAGGCGTCAAGAATCTCTTCCGTAAACAGGGTTTCTCCTTAAAGCAAGCTTCGTTACTCATATAATCTTTCGCTTTTGGACCCACAGTCTATGCGCACGTCAACAGGGCTAGGGATCTTTTAGTAGAGGCCTTCAACGAGGTTGTGAAGAACTCAACCAACCTCACACAGTTACCGGATCACCCTCGGCTAGAAAGTCTATTGCTGGTAAGACCTTCTTGGTTAAGGAGGTGTGAGCATAGCTAAATGTTTCTTTCCGAAATAGCCCTTGAAAATAAGCTGGATGAAAACGATTTCCGACACGAATTCAGCCGTGGCCAACATCCCGGATAATACCCGTAATGATGCCAAGAAAATCGAATTGGGCCAATGGTTCAGCTCCGCCCTGTACCAAATGTATCTTGTGAGACCTTGAGCTCGGCTGTTCTACTTACAGTCCCATGCCTTTTCTTGTTTTAATTTTCCTGTGCAGCTATTCAACGAACAGCCAGACCCGAAGGCAGAATCGCTCAAGGAATATCAATCACAGGGTGAGGATGCTTAAACTTGACGTCAAGCTTGGTAACTAAGAGCAATTTTATTTAGGCCCTATCGCAGCAGCCGTTAATGCCACAGTTTTGCAGGATGTAAATCAGGACCAAGTGGTGAGGACATCGACGAAAACAAATAGCATCCCTGTTGAAGGCCGAAATACTCTCGTAGGGGGCCAAGTTCATGGAACGCTACAACCAACTCATGGCGTATAGTATACACTGGCTTCTCGCGGTGTCTGGGGTATTGCTCGTATTTATGGCAATTGTCAATTTCCTTCAACGTCGGCCCCCAAATTTCTTTGCCTGGGGTTATTGTCTCAACCGAACCGCAATCGGAATCACCCTGATCGTTATTGGAGGCGCAACGAGCAAACTAATGAACAACGAGATGTTTCTGTATTGGATGTAAGCGCTACTTTTGCCAACCCCAAAGAGACAGCCGTCGCTCCTTCTTTGCTTATGTTTTGTCGACCTCCAGCATCCCTACTATTGCGATTGCGTACTGCGTTGCGGCAATAATCGACTGGATTGGCCTTTGCATCTCAAACTACCTAATCCGGAGGCTAGAGCTAACGAAGGAACAGCAGGAACGAGAGGAAGAGGAGCGCAAGAGACTGGCAACTCAACAACCGTCCGGTCAAGCCACGGCACAACCAAGCGGCGACGCGATATCTTTAAGTTCTGCATCTGATGTCAAGCCGGCCGAGAAGACAGGTACTTCGGCAACGGCGGCCCAAGTCTGATAAGCCGAGCTAGGGGACGAGGGGCTCATCAATCCCTGTCTTTCCTTCTTGGCAAGCACAACCATGAATCAGGTAATTTACACATTTCATCCCAATTCATTGAGCTCGCACTGATAAATTTACCTTCCAAGATTATCTATTTTCCCGCTACTCAGAAGGAACGAACTTACTATGCATATGTACTATGAAATATCCTGCTCTTGAGTCGTGTTCCTCCTTTCTTCGTCTATATTTTCTTTCTCCCTTCCCCCAGAAATATACACTTTGATCGCCTCAACTCCGTCCTATGAGAATTTGAGGGTATGCCGCTTGACGAGAGCCCAAAGACAGAAAGCTTGGATAGGTGAATGAGACCCTTTGCAGCGAGAATAAATGTTTATTCTAAAAGACTCCTCGCATGTTTCCCGAGTTCGAGTATGTCACGTGACGGGTTCACGTAGCATTCTTTGAAAGTCAGGTTGACATCCATTGGTCCGTAAATCAATTGGAGCTCTGCCCACCCAGGTGTGGGGGAGGGTGCCGTCGTTCTGAGCGTGACGGCCATTGTCTCGAATTGTTGACGACCGCGGCTTGCCGGGCTAATTGATCAGCCTTGAAGGCACATGTGCGGTTTCGTCCTCGAGGGACGGTCGATGCACTACCGCACGAAATCAATGGGTAATATCGTCGACAGGAACGATGAGATGGAATAAAGTCTTCCCAAGGGGAGTAAACGCTTAAAGAGGAGAAAGGTCTTAAATCAGCTGAATATGAGAGACCACAAAAAGATCAGGATATCGCATCGAGCAAAAAAGTAAAGGAAAACACCAGTTGAATTGAAATACGCCGCGCCCTTTGTCTGTCGCATTCATAAAGGTCGTAGAATCGAAGGCTAAGGTTGCGACAAGAAAAGATATAAAAGGGAACCGAGAGCTCTCCTTCCCGGCTGGCGGCCCAGACTTCCTGGTCGCTCGCAACTTGATCCAAAACATGTTGCAGTTACGTTGGTATGAGCCTGCTTAACCTGGCGGAGAGAGTTTACTGCGGGAGAGGGACGAGGGTCCACGCCTCCTGGTAGGGCGTCTGTGGTGCACGGGGACTTAGGCGAGATTGGACTATGTGCAGGAGAGCGGATCGGTTAGCTTTGGTAAGGGACCACATGTAATGCAATGCATTACAGGCGCGGAGTGTCCGATCATTGTACTATCCCCGAATGTCCGTGTCGATGTAGTAGCTGGTAGCCTCACGGTATGTCGCCTTGGCGCCTGCGAGAACGGCGAGATGAGTCTCGCGGAGAGTCTGGGAAGGTACATGCTCCTAGTGCTGTGAGGACGGTTGAGAAACCATCCTCTAACGATGCATGTCGACGATGGTGCTAGTAAACAGGCTGGGTGCGGTGCTGTTTGGGTTCTGTTGGTCGGGGGTTCGAAATGCTCATGCACAAGGAACGGAAGGTCGTAAGGCGGAAAGCGAAGCCGGGCACGAAACAAGCCGTTGCCTAGCTCGGCATTCCATTCTGAACCGTGCATGCAGCACTGCAGGACGAACCGGAGGATAAACCATTCTTCGATGGCTTGCTCGATCACAATTTGTGGCTTGGCTTATTCGCGCATTCAGAAAAGAACCCAGTTGGAAGGAAGAGCTGCACGCCATCGCTTGAGTCATCATGTACATTGGACCGCTCAACAGGATGTCTGGGGTGAATTAGGGGTTCCAGTTACGGTGGTGCTCATATTATCAGTGTTTCCGCGGACATACGCGGGTTTACGTGGTGGCTTGTGGCCGAGGCAGTGAATGCACCGGTCACCCCCCTGCTTAAATGAAGTATTTCTCGCGCTCTTTCCACGATCCCGGAAGGGAGCTGTGTTGTGAAGACTTTTCGCTGAAGATCGAACCCCTTGGTGTCCTTCCCTGGATGCCAGCGCGCCGTCCCGTATGCTAAGAGCGATTGGGGGCATGATTCACCACATCGTGATCGATTTGCTGCCTCATTGCTCTCAAGACTAGCGAGATCGATTGGAACTGCCTTTATATACCGAGTCTCTTCTTAACCAGTTCTAGCCACGTTCTGCAACATGTGTGTCGGGCAAGTGTTCAAAGTGGCCCATGAGTTGAGCCCAACTTCGTTACATAAGATCCTGCGTGCTATGAACCGCCAGGAAAGTGGTTTCTTAGCACTTTTGGTACCCATTGCCCCGAGACGGCCTGAAGGGCCGGGTGTCTGTCTGTCTTCACTTTGCGTGGTGAACTAGGAAGTGCCCAGGCCAAGACCGAAACACTCCTACTACCAAGTCACTTATTATCTCAAAAAGCATCTCCAAGCTCGTCTCTTCTAGCAGTTACCGTACACTCTGAAATGAGGGCCATCTATTCCCTATTTGTCCCTTACAAACCAACACGGTATGAAACCGATAAACCAGAAACTTGAAAATTCATTGGTATTGCTGGGCCACCTCATGCCGTCACAGCACAGAGCGAGAGAGCAAGGAGGAAGTGAAGACATCGCGCAAAGGCGGGCGCCTTCCGATGACGTTTCGTGGCGGTTGTCCTGCGCGGAGTTTCAAAATTACATGTTCACAGCCTTGTAAGCCACCCGAATTCAATTGGGAGGGCCCAGGAGCGCTCGCGAGCGTAACACAGACGACTTTGCATGCTTTTTTTCGCTGTCTCAGGTTTTTCGATTTGGGAGAGGAGGGGCGCTAACGTGGCTTCAGTCAAGGCCGCCACAGGGGAACAAGTGTTTGGGATTCTACCACAATCCGCGCCAGCGCAACCAGCGGTAACCCCCACCAGATCGTCCAAGCGCACGGGAAATTACCGCGCCTCGCCAGCAGCTGCAAGAACCGGCGCGACGTGCTGGCCAGAAGGCTTGGTTTGTGAGGCTTCGGCGGTCGGGGTGCGCGCAGGCCACCCTTCCACGTCGTCAATGCTCCGCAAATCGATACGTTTTGGGGGCACCCACCCGACGAACACATGTACGACATGCGTAGAGTGGTGCGCTCGTTCAGAATAAAATTTGACGGACTATGGTCCCGGCCCAACCGCGATGACGAGCGACGAAATTGCACGTCGGGGCCTCCGATGCCACGGCGGTGCAGACCTCGGGGACGCGAACTGTGGTATTAGTGCTCTCTCTCACCAAATTTTGTCAACGCTCCGGGTGCGATTCACAGCATCAAGGATTGGGCCGGTACCCATGGCTCCATTTGCCTTCCTCGTTGACAGCACATCGTTTCCCCTCGCGACCAACCGCCAATACAACCTCACCAAGCTTAGATTTTCTTGGAAAGAGTCATACCTAGGCCTCGAAGTGCGACTTTAATTCCGGTCTTTCTGGAAACGGGAGGTTTATGCTGATACTCGTGGTGGTTCTATCCTCCCAGCACCGTTGCTGGACGCGAGGCCGATTGCCAGAAAGTCCCCCTGTTCCAACGCACCAGATCGGCACTGGCGGACAATCGACATTAGAATATTCCTCATGTTCTAGAATAGAAGAGCTCGGCTGTGTATGTATCTTTCTTGTATCGCTTTCCCGTTCTGGGGAACTCCGATTCGTGCCGATGGGAGTGACAGGGCTCTTGGCCGCTGAATAGGCGGCGTTCAGAACCCAAGACGAGAAAGCCTCATGCTAGGAGCATTTTTGTAGTTTATACGAGGCTAGGGTGTTAGTCCGCCGTTATCTCCTTGAAGGAAGTCTCCAAGGCTCCGCCGCTGTTCCCATTTCTCAGTAGAATTGGGTCGATGGCCATCAGGCTTCAACCTGTCCTCTCATCTTCCACTATAAATGTTCAACTTCCCAGAGGTTCGTTCATATTCAAACTCATTCCCTCTCAACAAAGTAAATAACCAACCTCCAACCTTCAGGCGAAAGCAAAAATCATAGCACCCGACTCCCTTCCCGATGGCGAGACGCTTTTTGGAAAGCATCAGAGCGGATGTCGACGTCGATGAGTCAGTGTGTACCGTCTCGTATGTTATCAACGCAATTCTAACCGGGGGGGGGGGATCTCTTCACTCCCTATCCAGTGACGAATCGTTCGTCAAGAGCGAGAAGGAGCGATACGTCCCATTTTCTGTAGACCCATTCAAAGATCCTCTGGAACCAAAAAGCGCAAGTCCCCCAGATTGGCTGGCGCTGGTGCGGAAATTCTTATATCTGTTCATAATATTCAATCTTGACACACTCTCGTACGGATTGGTAGGCTGGAGACCTCGCTTGGACAGCGAGCTTCTCATCGCTGACCTCCAACACAACTGTTGCCGACCCTATGTCGGCGTGGAGCTATGGGGTATTCTTTGCTTTGACTTGGCACCTTTGGGCTACACAAGTGAGTAAGACCCGCCATCGTCGGGCATCCTTGGCGCTGACCCGGTGTTGTAGACTGCTTATGACATCCAGTACTCCACAAACGATTGGTGGCACCGCATTCTCTTCGCCTGTCAACTCGCGATCTACGCAGCCCTTGCCGCATTTTCAGGATCCTTCAACGTGGGGTGGCAGCTTAGCTCCTCCGCGATGAATCCCTTTGTTGGCGACACCACCGAACTCACCGGCCAAGCGATCCGCGAATATGAAGTGAATTCGATGGTGAAAACCTTTAAGGCCGTCAATATTATATTGTTCGTCAGTCGGTTACTCCTGTTTGCTCAACAGATCAGAGGTTCGGATTTCGAGGCGGCTTCAGTTTTCCCTTAGAGGCTGACAAGTGACACACTTTAGTCCTTTTCTATCGTCGGAAGGGAATAATAAAGGCGGGTTATTGAAGTCCTGCTACTCAGCTTTTCGACCTTGGTAGCAGCTTTTCTCTTTCTTGGCTGCTTCGTTCAGTTGCAGAGGGGTAACGGCAGCAGGTCCAAGGCTAACACACAGATTTTTGTCTGGGTAAGATTGAATGGACTTGAGCGAAAATACCGATTTACTTACAAGAGAAAATCTAATATTCAGGTTGCAGCCATTGCGGTTCAGGCCCTAGTAGCCATTTTCATCCCTGACGACGATCCCAGCATTTTAAAGCACAGCGGAACGATGGCACCTCGGTTAAGCAGTCTTACCGTAATAATTATGGGTAAACACAATGTTCAATCGTGCTACATTCTTTCTGATGGTCTTCAACTGACGTAGGGGAAGGGCTCAACAGAATATGCGGCACCCTGCGACACAGTATCAATTCATTAGGTCTAACAGCACCAATGATTATGCAGGCGTTATCGTAAGTGGAACCTCTATTATAGCTCCCTTTCGGATCGTGTACATAGCCTGACGCTCCTTCTAGGATGATGCTCGTCCTCTATTTAACTTGGCTCCTATACTTTGACGGTATGAGCTCCCCACAATCGTTTCTTTAGCAGCTACTAATCTACTACGTCCGTAGCGCTCCGTGCTGAGGAAGAAGAACCTAGGCGTGCTGAGGAAGAAGAACCTAGGCGTGCTGAGGAAGAGGAACCTAGGCGTGCTGAGGAAGAGGAATCTAGGTCATCAGTCGAAGAAAAGAAAAAGGAGGTGGCATGGGTGTGGTCACATTTCCCCCTGCACTTTGTATTGATCATGATGCTCGAAGGCATCAAGAATATTTTCCGTTGGCCACCTTCATTTCTTAACGCAAAATCTATTATTGACATGCTTCCTTTGTTTATTTTCATTTTCCACAGTCTACGCAAATGTCAACGAGGCTACCGATCTCTTAATTCAGAGCTTTGACGAGGTTGTGGGGTTCTCGACCAATCTCACGGCATGGCCGGAACAGCCTCGACTGGCGACCCTGTTGCTGGTGAGAGTCACGTTTCTAAAGAAAAAAACAACGTACAACTGAAGCCCTGTGTTCTAATTAGCCCTTGAGAATGAGTTGGGAGCAGGAGGCTCTAGATGTGGGAGCAGTTGGGGCAAACGCCACCAGCGATCGAGTCGTTGCCATGAAGGCACAGTTAGGGCGATGGTCCCATACGGTCCTCCACAACATGTATCTTGTAAGTGGTTTTGATCGAATTGAAATATCTGTGACCATAGAAATCCCCCGTCCTAATGGTTCTTATGGTTCTTCTTGGTAGCTATTCAACGAACAACGGGACCCTGAAGCAGAGTTCAGGTTTGAGAGCTTTTTATCGAGTAGTGAGTATGCTTGTGCGAGCTACCGAGTTTGATAAGTGATGGAAACCTGTATTGTTCAGATGATACCACGGTTTTGAACGATATGGACGACAACCTAGCAGTGGTGAGGATCTATGCATCAGACGCGAGATCTCATCTCTGCTGGATACTGAGCTGATCTTTGATATCTTTGCAGCGGGACTCATTCATAGATCGTTATAACAAGCTTATGGCGTACAGTCAATACTGGGTCATCGCAATAGCTGGGATATTGCTCATATATATGGCGCTTGTCAATTTCCTGCGAAGTCGCCCCCGGAATCGCTTTGCTTGGCGTTATATCCTCAACCGACTGGTAATGGAACTCATCCTAATTATAATTGGAGGCTCTAGGAGCCAAATGATACACAATAAACGGTGGTTGTTTTGGATGTAAGTGTCAACTCATCATCATTCCCGCACAGACCGCTTGGCGTTCTTATTCAAAGCATCCTTATATTAGTATCCCCACTATCGCAATTGGTTACTTCATTGCTGTCGTGGTCGACCTGGTCACTCTTTGGTTCTCGATCCGCTCAATTTGGGCAGAGGAGGGAGGGAACGGGACTTCGACAGTATGAGTGAGGGGGAATTTGAATCAGGCCGGAGCCGGCGTTCTCCTGGAGATTATGCCATGACAACAATTATGTCCCTAGTTTACCGACATCTGCGATACCCCTGAGTCGAATCCAGCTATCTATTATACTATGTGTTATGATACCTTCGGGCGCTAATGTATCTTACTGTTTTCGGGCCCGCTTTTTTTTCCCTCCTATACATACCTCTTGGGTTCAAACTCCATTCCATGAGCCATATAAGAATCTGAGAGTCTGACTCACGAACAGAACGCTCCTAGACCTGGAAGTGTGAGACCTGCCAAGCGCTTAAGATCCACGCACAAACTATCCAGTGCAGGGAAGCCTTTTTCGTGGTTCCTGCAGGTCGGTCTGCACTTTTTCATAAACCACCCATCCGGTGTAAATCCAAGACGAGCGAAATAGTTATTTCCCGCACCCGGACTGGTCCAGCCGCCGGCAGCAATTAATTGAGGCCTCCCGAAGTAGTCTCAAAGTTCGAAGAGGGACCGCAGTGATGCAGTGGGGTAACGGAAGCGTAGACTACTCTCGTCTGATAGGGGTTATGATCATGACGGCACATGGGCATTCGTCAAGCCAAGACCATGTCACCAAGCGGGATGGTTATCCCGTGTTTATGGGGTTTCGGCCCCCACCGCTGTCGGATGCAGCTGGACGCTGCATTTCCCAATAATCTTAAACCTTCAGGGTGAAGGCTTAACCGCGATCGCCTTGGAATACGCTTCATGGCGAAGAAAGCTGTTCATTGGGATTTCACTCCCAACCTAAATCTCCTGTTTGTACGACAATTTAGTTTTCGTTTGACGCGATTCCAAACCTCACGCTTCGCCGGTCTCCAAAATACCGAGGCCGGGCAATCTCATGCCTGCACAACCCCACCCGAACTTTATTAATTTCCGTGGGCCACCGGGATGCGCGGCTATACTAATTGCTCAGAAAATTGAAGTTGATGGTTGTTTTAATTATCGTGCCATCTTGTCTTCGAGAATGAATTTCTAACGTGGCAAAGCCAAACTCGCTCTTATCAAGCTCCTTTTGATGAGCCAAGCCAAGCGATCGATAAGACGAAGCAAATAGGACTTGCTAGAATAAAGCCCTCTTTTTAAGTCTTTTTGGTATTGCAAGGGCATCTCGGGGGAAGGTCGAGTCGGTGGTGGGTCTCACAGTGGGCGGCCCTGAACTGCGGAAATTCTTCATCGCTTCTTCGTGCCTGGTTCGTAGAGAACGTGAAGAAGCGTCATGTCCAATTCCTTGTGAGCCCATTCAAAGAACCCAAACCAAAGGGAACATTGAACACCAGCCAATCAGAGGATCAGGGTGATTGCTTCCGGAATCCCGACTGATACAACGAACATCGTAGCAACGGAGGTGGCAAGCCAATCGCGTTAGCGCATACCTTATCGCCGATGCCAAGCCAACGTCTTGCGGATATTATAAGGCCAAGGAGGTTATGGTAAGACTTCTTGAGTTCCCCAGTACAACCCAGGGGTGTCGATTGTTCGAGAGAACGAGGCTGCGAGCCAACCGCCATTCCCGCCCTCCGGTATGAAACTCGGATCCAACTCTACAGCATGAAGTCTGCTCACCGGTTCCTCTTTGTTTAGGCTTCGCGCCCACGAGATAAGTATAGCTGATCAGCGGATACATCGGGAGGGTCCAAATCCAAATCAGCTGTCCTCCCAATGCATCTCGGGTTCTTCAAAGGCATCACGGAGGATCTTAGGCTCTCTGAGTCAGTGAAGAACAACTTTTGTTAGCAGAGACACTTCTAAAAGTTAACATCCCCTTGCTTCCTCTTCAGTAACGAATATGTCAAGAATGAGGAGGAGAGATTTGTTCCATTTTCTATTAACCCGTTCCGAGAGCCTCAAGAAACGACTCAAGGTAACCAAGCGAATAATGAAGAAGGCGAACGACCATCAGAATGGATGGAACTGGTGCGGAAGGTCCAGGCCTCAGTCTGATATCCACGGCTGACGCGCCTTCGGTTTAGGCTGGAGACCTCGCTTGGACGACGAGCTTCTCTTCACTAACTTCCAACACGGCCGTCACGGATCCCCTCGGAATTTGCAATTATGCAGTATTCTTTGCTTTGACTTGGCATCTTTGGGCTACACAAGTAAGTAAACCGATTAGTTCCCAGCAGCTATATGGGAAGGAAACGAGCATTGACGACGGTTTCATTCAACAGACCTCCTACGACGTCAAGTACTACACCAACGACTGGTGGCATCGTGCTCTATTCCTCTCCCAGCTCATAATCTACGGGCTTCTTGCCGCATTATCATCATCGTTTAACGTGGGCTGGCATCTCAGCTCCGACGCCATGAACCCTTTTACTGGCGAAAGCTCTGCGTTCACTGGTGAAGCCATTCGTGAACATGAAGTGAACTCCATGGCACGAAGCTTTACAGGAGTCAACTCCGTAATTTTTGTTAGCCGAGTATTTTTGCTCGCACAGTATCTTAGAGGTTGGATCCAGTTTCCGTTCTCAATCTGGGACTGACCTCGATGCTGCCCTTAATAGTGAACCGGTATCGTCGGAAAAGCAATCAATTCTGGTCTTGGCGGTTCAACCTACTACCTCTCTCAACATTCGTAGCAGCGTGTATTTTCCTTACCTGCTCTTTGATGATACGAGAAGCAGATGGCAACAAGGCGGTCGCTGTGACCCAGCTCACTCTTTGGGTATGATCGACGCGATCCAACCACAACCCTCAATCCTCTCATAAGTTAACGGTCGATACTCAGGGAATAGCCGTCTCTATTCAAATCCTTGCCGCTGCTCTAACTCCCAAGGATAACGCAAATGCCTTAAAGAGCCGGAGCACAATGGCGCCTCGATTGTCCACTCTGACCGTAATTATTATCGGTAAGAACCGTCTCCCTCTGCACTGCAGCCTATTGATCAGCTCTTTCACTGAGACAGGAGAAGGGCTTAACGGGCTATGCAACACCCTGCGACACATCATCAATACAGTAGGGATGGAGCTGATAACGGTTGCAGAGGTGATCATGTACAGTAGACGTCCATCGCCTATCCTGAGGTACATCATAAGCTGACCTGAGCGCTCGTCTTTTAGATCACTCCTCATCTTCTACTGCTTTTGGGTGTTATACTTTGATGGTAAGGGTATCTTCAGAATCGCTATTCGACAGCTGCCTATCTCGTGCTCTCACAGGTTTCTGGATCAACAAGTTGACGAGTGTTGTGGCCGAGGAGGCGTGGCTGTGGGCACACTTCCCCTTGCATCTCTGCCTAATAATGATGTTTGAAGGCATCAAGAACGTCCATCGTGCGCTTTCTACCACGTATTCAAACCCGATTCCGTACTCACGCACCTCCCGCCTTATATATATATCACAGTTTTTGATAACGTTACCAGAGTTACTGCTGAACTGGTCGGTCACTTTTGGCGTGCTGTGGACGATATGGACGAGTTCGGAAATTTGCCAGAGCACCCTTACGTGGAGAGGCTCTTAGTGGTAAGAACCTTATAAATCGAGAGAAACGGAGCTGAGTATTTCGCAAAAAATTAGCCCCTGAAAATGAGCTGGCAACAAGAGATTCTTGAATGGAATATGACCCGGGCAAACATCACAAGCGGAGATCAGCCGTACGCCGCTACTGCCCAGCTGTTTAGGTGGATCGTATCGGGTATGCACAATGTTTATGTCGTAAGTGACTAAGTGTGGCTACAGAAGTTACCGCAACCTAACGTTTTTTTTTTTAATTCATAATAAATAATATAATAATAATGCTGCAATAGCTTTTCAGTGAAGAACCAGATCCCCAAGCAGAGTATCTCTTCAACGCATGGGTCTCGAGAAGTGAGTAACCCGATATGAGACATCAAGTTTGATAACCGATTGAAACCTTTCTACGGCAGACGATACCGCTATCGCCCAGAATTTACATGACGACGGAATATCGGTGAGGATGCTATGGAAGAGGCAGATCTGATCGCCCCTGCTGATCACCGATGACATCCCGGGGTCGGCCTCGCAGATGACTTCATGGATAGCACGTTACCAAGAGCTTATGGCCTCCAGCGAATCGTGGCTCATGGCCGTGTCGGGCACGTTACTGATCTGCACCGCCGCGCTGAACGTGATGCGGCGGCGCCCCCAAAACCGCCATGCCTGGGGTTACCCACTCGTCCGAGCTGGAATAGGAGCGCTCCTCATCGTGATCGGAGGTGCAAAGAGCAAGTCTCGTGGTCCCGGTGTGTGGCTGGCTTCGATGTAAGTGTCTCCACTGTGATGGTCAACCCGTCCCGAGTGGGGTCGTTCCCGAGTCTTGGTTCTGACCCTTTGTCCGTCTTGTTTTTATTTTTTCCCCTGCTCAGCCTTCCTTTAATCATGGGCGGTTACATCGCTGCTGCGATCGCTGAATCGGTCGTCCTTTGCAAGTCTATACGAACGATACGTGTGAAGAGGGCTTCTTTGCGTCAGGTCGAAGCTCAGGCTTGGGAGTTGGAGGGTGTCGGCCCGCGGCTATACTAGGCGGGATCAAGGAGGAGGCCAACGATGCGTTCCCTGATGGACGAAAAAAAAAAAGAAAAGAAAAGAAAAAAAAGCGAGGCAAGTACTTTTTACTTTGCCGCCTAAAGTAACGAGTCCAGCGCTGATAGAACTATCATATAGGTTCTTGGTTCTGTCCCCAAAACGGGGCCAGTCTTATCCCAAATTCTGTTTCCGTCCCCTTTCTAAATAGGCTCTTTGTCACATGCTCGCCTGATCTTCAGCTGTCGACGAAATATGAAAGGTCGCCACTGAGAGACTCGGGTGTTGTGGGTGAGCCATTGCAAGAATGTGTCGGTTCTGAAATATTGCTCGCCCATGGCTCCGGCTCGCCTTGATTCACGGAAATCAGGCAAACAAGTGATGCAGGAGACATCACTACCCGGTCACGCGGGATTGAACACCCAGATACGTCTCGAATCCAATAACACCCAAAATAGCAATGAATGATACAGCCGACATGGACGGAGAGAGACAAAAAAAGGAAAAGAGTCTGCTCAAGGAAAAAGCAAACGCTTAGAGAATGGGAAGGTCTGTAACGTAGCTTGAAGATGAGAGAAAATGAAGTGAAAAAGAACGCAAGAAGTAAATACAAGAAACATACGACTCAAGCGGAAAAAAAGAAGGTAAATCCGGGAACACCACTTTCGATCGAAGCTAGCCGCTCCTTGGGGTTCCGGCGGGTAGGTTGGCATTTACGGCTGGGTGGGAGGCTGCGACGAGAAAGGAGGCGGCGGGGACGTGAGATCACCCCTCCGCGGGCCCAAGTCGTTCGTGAACTGACCCTGTATGAGAGGCTGGCCGCTAACCGAGTTCCCACCGTAGTCGGATCCCTGTCGCATGTTGTTGGGCTGGTACGAGCCGGCGCGAGTCGACATGGAGGGCGCGTCGGTGAACATCGAGTCGGGACGAGCACCGGGGGGAACGGCTCCACCGGAGTACATTGAATGAGGCGAGATCGGGTTGCCGCCGTTTGGTTGAGGTGCGTAGAGGGGTTGCATCCCGGCGTAAGGCAGAGGAGGGGTGTTGGGGATCCGATCTCCCATGTCGGTGCCGGCGTAGTAGTTGGTGGTTCGCACGGGGTCGCCCATGGGCATTTGCTTCTCGCTGGCGCCGTGGGGGAGGGCAGCAGGGCGAGCTTGCCTGTCAGCTTGGTTCTTGAGGCACTTCCAGGTGATGACGGTTGCAGCGATTACGACGGCCAAGAAGCAAATGCCACCGATGGCAATGCCGACGATGGCGCCCGTGGACACGGACTTGCTGGAGCCTGAATTAGATTGACCTTGGGTTACGGTGGGTAAAGGAGCGGAGGTGGTTGGGGGCTGCGACGTGGAGAGAGAACCGGCGGCGGAAGCATTAAGGTACGCTTGGTAGGCGGAGCAACCGCGGTGGTAGTCTAAGTAAAGATGAACCGGAAATAATCTCAGCGCCAAGGGTTTCAGGGTTGAGGGAAAGGGGGGAGAGAAGGTGGGGAAGATGGAAACCGGTCAGGAAGCCCTTGTGACCGCGTGAAAAAAGCAGCGGCATATGGGGAAGAAGCAGAAGGGAGATTTGATTTATTGTTTTTGCACTTACTGGCGTGGCCTTCAGTTGCAGCTTGGGTTTGGTCGGGAGTGGTTGTGTTATCGGGAGGGCTGCTCATGCAGATGGCGCAGTACTGTGAATGTGCCCGCGTGTGGCTGTGAGCGACAAAGACAATTAGTGGCGTAGATAACAAGCCAAAACGTACATGGATTGGGTCATGGAGCGTGCACCAGCAACCCGCCGTGCCCTGCAGTTGGAGGCATCTTGGGACCTAATTCAACATCCGCGTGTAAGCCGTACGTATGCGGGTGGGCGTGGCGAGCGGGAGGACGCACCACATTCTCGGCCAACTGCACGCAGTAATCGGTCGCGTTGCAAGTAGGTTGGCTGATAGCGTTGTACACCTCCAACACCGAGGCGGTGATGTTGACGTTCCCCCAGATTTCGTCGACGATGGCTCGAGGGCGGAGGGCAGCGAGCAACGATCCACCGTTGACGGAGGTGATTGCGACCGCGCTGACGATGAGCGCCAAGGATGTGCTTGCCTTCATCTTCTTTGTCGAAAAATTGACCTCTTAATTCTCTCTTTTTTGGCTGTGACTCGCTAGCGTTGGCGAAAGCGAAGGGACACGGGGGGGGCGGGAACAAGAGAGATTGGAGGGGGATGGAGGGGAGGGGCGGGAACCACAAAGCCGAAAATGCCTGTGTGCCAGAGGGCATATAAAGGGGGTCGATGGAAGTTTAAGGGACGAAGCTGTGTCCGAACCGAGGGAACGGATCCACGTTTGGTTGTCCGAAATCACCAAGGAGGAAGCTAATCCCAGTCAATACACTTTTACCCACCCGCAAACAATCTGGGCCCGCTATCCGATGCTGGGCCTTCGCGCCTGTCCCGCGCCTTTTTGCCTCATTAGGCCAATATCTAGAAATCGAAAAGATTTAGACGCCCCCCGCTGATTGAAGGCGGTTCGTTCTTTGACCTTTCACGTCGTCCGGCAAACTCCACTAGTTGTCTTACATACATTAGCCATGTTCCATCCAATTTTCATTATTGCAATCACGATGATTCTAGAGAGGGATGATCTCTTCGGAGGGTTCATACGCAAAGCCGCTCGCCCATTGGACGGCCCAGCCGGATCCTCGGGCTTGGCGTTCGACTTTTGACCGTGAGACTCGGTCCGGCCTCGCACTTGCAGCCCGATCGAGTGTCGGAGGTTGAATCGATGCCTATCCTGTCACCTGCTTATCGCGTCGCTACAACGTTGCGTGCAGCGTTCACATCACGCAAGTGGGGCTTGACCCATCTGATTGGCAACACATGCGGAGAGAGGTCAATCACTTCTACCGTAAACGAATCAAGAACGTCGGCAACGGATCGACAGGTTATTGTTTAGCTCTGGGGACATCCCCTTTCATTTTTTCTCTGTATCCGACTATTCTTTACCGCACCTAACGCAAATTAGAATCATCAGCTGCGGGCAACGTTTGCATGATGGTAAGATCTACTATTATTAGTACCCACCTCATGACTTTGGGTTCGGTTCGGCAGCCAAGGCAGTGCGAAAATGCGGATATAACGAGATTGGTGTGGTCACATCGGCTTGAGGATCCCTTTTGGGTGTTAATGGATTACCTCGCGGCCCACGTGGCTCACCCTTTTGCCCTCCCTTGTATCCCCCTCAGGGCAAGGAGGTGACGTCTGCGATACCTTTCGGACCATTTGTAGAGGCGTGCACTGACATGCCGTGCGCGTCAATCTGTCGACGATGTTCCCCGCTATCCAGAGTCTGTACGTAAGTCCCCAACCTTCACTCGTTGAAACTCAAATTCTCTCTGCCTTTCAAACTTCCCCCCTGCACTACACTCCTTTATTCGATTAGCAGAGGGGTCAAAGTCGTGCTAAGACCCCTCGTCAGGGAGGAGGCCAACAACGAGAGAGCGGTTCGGAAAGGCAGAATGTGGCAAAGACATTGCGGTTGGTTCTCAGAGGACGCCGACCTCGATTCATGCTCTGTTATTCCGGCAGTTTCAACTTCTGACAACCGCGAGCGAAAGAGAATCTAGAACGAGATACCCGAGACCGGGTTAGCAGCTAGCTTGTGGTTGCCTTTCTCGCGAACGGACACCATCGCCAGGAGCAAGATCTTGCGACGCCCCGTCCTGTTTCTGTGCTAGGAGGTCGGTAGTCATGCCTTTCTGGGGCAGCTGCGAAAGCAGGAATAATCACGGATACTAGAAGCTTCCCTAACACCGGTTCCACTCTCTTCGGGAGGAGAGCTCGAGCAGAGGGATACATGTAATGCATAGGAGTGTCTAGGTCGAAAATCTCAACAGATGTCATGTTCGAAGGGCAGGTGATATTATCTAGAGCCATCACACAAAGACTTCTACTATGATAATCATATGTGAGGATAGCATGGCGAAGGAGGTGGAACTCCTAATCGAATCAGACAATAAGCCAGCGACCGTAACCGGCAAGACCATCCGTACCGTCAAAGGTCAAGAGTTCGGGCCGTAAAGAGTGTATAATCTACAAGGAGATTCCTGGTTGGCTTTTAGGTGCTCAAGGGTGTGGCGGGGGCTCGGGGGTGTGGCCACTGCAGAACAGGTAGCTCACTGGTGGCTACCTCTCTCGCTAGTTCTCGCCGGTGCACAGCGCTAAAGACGTGCTTGCCTTGATCTTGTGCCAATCCCCGCTTCTGATGCGCTCCATTTGCTTATTTTGGCTGTGTCGGGTTCCTTCAACTCCCTCATTTCGCGGAATAAAAGGGACGGGGGAAAGGGGAGCAAGAAAGAGAGGGGATAGAGCAGACAAACCACAAACACCGAAACTGCCTGTGTGCCTTGCTGTGGCTTCTTATCGCTGTTAGGCATTGTACTTTGTAAGGCCTATATTGCAATAACAACGGTTCTAGACGAGGATGATCGCTTCGGAGGGTGCAAGGTAGAACCGCTCGATAATTGGATGGTTGAGGTGGATAAAGGGCTTGGCGTTCGACTTTTGACCGTGAGACAGTACATGGCCGGACCTCAGCCACAACCGATTATTGGAGGTTGAATCGTAGCCTTTTCCCCGTCATCTGCTTATCGCGTCGTTACAAAATGCTGCTCGCGCGCACCACTGGTGTATCAACGGATTTTCTACCCGTTTGGAAAATAGCTTGAGCGTAGAAAATAAATAAATAAATAAAGAGCCAATCCGCGGAAACGCTAGCGGCTAGAATCGAGGCCATGGCCGGTGGGTAGAGGAGCCGAAGTGGACGGCATTTAGACAGAAGCCTCGGTGGAAGCATCAAGGTACGCTTGGTACGCCACGCAACCGAGATGGTAGTCTGGAGATGAGCAGAAAAATAATGAGTTTCAAGACGGAGGGAAAGGGGAAAAGAAGGTAGAAGGTGGGGAAGATGCAACCTGGTGGGGGAACCCCCTCGTGACCGCGGAACAGCACGGGAGCGGGATTATCATTATTAATATTTCCCACTTACGTGCATGACCTTCTGTCGCAGCTTGACTTTGGTCGGGAGTGGTGGTG
Source organism: Tulasnella sp. 417 (assembly GCA_019633465.1). NCBI lineage: Eukaryota > Fungi > Basidiomycota > Agaricomycetes > Cantharellales > Tulasnellaceae > Tulasnella > Tulasnella sp. 417. The sequence goes on from WSTY01000003.1 coordinate 75,679, forward strand.
TTGTCGGTAGGGCTGCTCATACAAATAGCGCAGTACTGTGAAGGAAGTCAAAGTGTGACTTTGAGCGACGACCAATTGGAGGCCGAAGACAAAGCGTACGTGAACTGGGTCGTGCAGCGTGCACCAGCAACCAGCCGTGCCCTCAAGCTGGAGGCATCTTGGAACCTGTTCAACATCCGCGCGTAAGGCGTACAGATTCAAGTGGGCGTGGTGAAGGGAAATGACGAACCACAGTGTCGGCCAACTGCACGCAGTAGTCGGTCGCGTTGCAGGTAGGATGGCTGATGGCATTGTACACTTCCAGGACAGAGGCGGTGATATTGACGTTTCCCCAAATTTCGTCGACGATGGCTCGAGGGCGGAGGGCAGCGGGCAACGGTCCACCGTTGACGGAAGCGATTGCACCCGCGCTGACGATGAGCGCTAAAGACGTGCTTGCCTTGATCTTGTGCCAACCCCCGCTTCTGATGCGCTCCATTTGCTTATTTTGGCTGTGTTGGGTTCCTTCAACTCCCTCATTTCGCGGAATAAAAGGGACGGGGGAAAGGGGAGCAGGAGAGAGAGGGATAGAGCAGGCATCGAAAAACCAGAGACTCCCCAACTGCCTGTTTGCCTTGCTGAGGCTTCTTATCGCTGTTAGGCATTGTACTTTTTAAGGCCTATATTGCAATATATAACAACGGTTCTGGACGAGAATGATCTCTTCGGAGGGTGCCAAGGCAAAACCGCTCGCTAATTGGATGGTTGAGGGCTTGGCGTTCGACTTTTGACCGTGAGACGGTACTTGGCCGGACCTCAGCCACAACCAATTATTGGAGGCTGAATCGCAGCCTTTTCCCGTCATCTGCCTATCGCACATTACAAAATGCTGCGGGCAACATCCAAATCGCGCAAGTGGCTCGACCCATCTGATTAGCTACAAGGCAATGGCGAAAGAGGTGAAACTTTTAATAGAACCAGACAATAAGCCAGCGACCGTAACCGGCAAGACCATCCGTACCGTCAAAGGTCAAGAGTTCGGGCTGTAAAGAGCGTACAATCTACAAGAAGATTCCTGGTTGGCTTTTAGGTGCTCAAGGGTGTGGCTACCGCAGAACAGCTCACCCGCGGCCACGTGCACCCCTCTCGCTCGTTCTCGCTGGTGCACAGCGCTTGCGTATCGACGAATTTAATACCCATTTGAAAATTATCTTGAGTGTAGAAACAAAAATAAAAGGCAATCTGCGGAAACGCTAGCGGCTAGAATCGAGGCCGTGGTCGGTGGGTAGAGGAGCCGAAGCGAGCGACGTTGAAAGAGAGCCCGCGGCGGAAGCATCAAGGTACGCTTGGTACGCCGAGCAACCGAGGTGGTAGTCTGTAGATTAAGAGAGAAATATGAGTGTACATGGTGAGGGAAAGGGGCCAGAAGGTGGGGGGATGTTCTAGAATCCCTTGTGAATGTGTAATAGCAAGGGAGGGCAGGATTGAGATTTTATTATTATTATTATTTTCCACTTACTGGCATGACCTTCCATTGCAGCTTGACTCTGGTCCGGAGTGGTGGTGTCGTCGGTGGGACTGCTCATGCAATTACCGCAGTACTGTGAAGGAAGATTAAGAGTGGCTTTGAGCGACGCGCGCCCCAATTGGTCTCGAGCAACAACACAAGACGTACGTGAATAGGGTCGTGGAGCGTGCACCAGCAACCAGCCGTGCCCTCGAGCTGGAGACATCTTGGAACCTATTTCGAACATCCGCGCGTAAGGCGTACAGATTCAAGTGGGCGTTGTGAAGGGAAATGACGAACCACACTGTTGGCCAACTGCACGCCTGCGTCAACCACGGCGCAGGTCGATTGGCTGATGGCGTTGTACACTTCCAGGACCGAGGCGGTGATATTGACGTTCCCCCATATTTCGTCGACGATGGCTCGAGGGCGGAGGAATGCGAGCAGCGGTCCACCGTTGACGAAAGTGATCACGCCCGCGCTGACGATGAGCGCTAAGGACGTGGTTGCCTTCATCCTTTACCCGAAAAAAAAGCGAAAAAACTCTTCTGATTCTGGGTATATATTTAGTTTGACTGTGTCGTGTTCCTTCTCACTCGCCAGCTTGGTGAAAGCAAAGGGACGCTGGCAAGGGGAGCAAGAGAAATTGTAGGAGGGACTGGAGCAGGCGGCGCGGGCGTGATCGAAGAACCACAACCGCCGAAACTGCCTGTGTGCCTTGCTGTGGCTTCTTATAGCCGTTAGACATTTTACGTTCAAGGCCTATATTGCAATAATAACGATTCTGGACGAGGATGATCTCTTCGGAGGGTGCACAAGGCAAAACCGCTCGCCAACAGGGGCTTGGCGTTCGACTTCTGACCGTGAGACAGTCCTGGACTGGACCCTCAGAGACAACCTGGTGGTGGAGGCTGAATCGCACCCTTTTCCCGTCATCTGCTTATCGCGTCGTTACAAATGCTGCGGGCAGCGTTCAAATCACGCAAGTGGCTCGACTCATCTGATCAGCTATATGCAAGGCGGGGGGTGGGGCGAATCGTGATAACTGGCAGGATACGTAAAATCATGGAAAACGTCGGTAAAAGATCGAACTGGCAATTAGTTCCGCGGATCTATCCCTTAATTTTCTCATGTCTGCCGGACTGTCCTTTACCGCAACCCAACGCAATTTAGAGTCTTCCTAGCTGCGGACGACGTTTGCATGTTGGCAAGATCTACTATTATTAGTACCAACCTCCTGGCTGGGCTTTGAATCGGCAGCCAAGGCAGTTCGACAACTGCGGAAATGACAGGGGTTAAGTGGACATGTCGGCTTGCCAATCCCTTTTGGGATTATGGCATGGCCGCCCACGTGGCTCGTCCCTCGCCCTCCCTTGTATCCCACTCAGGGCAAGGAGCTCCGTGACGACGAGTCCTCCATCTAAAGGAATGACGTCTGAGCTTTAGGAAGCTGAAAGTTTCACTAGGCCGTGGATCTCCTGTGGAATGTTTCAGCCGATCGCGAAGAGGATATGGTGCTATTTTATTCAGGAGAATCCTATCATTTGGGTCAAGATCAATGAATTCTCCTGTTTTTCTTGACGATGCTGGATTACATCACAAAAAACTCCGACCCCGAGCTTGGGGGAAAGCGGGTCCTAGCTCGGTCAACGTGAGATGGCATGGCCGGATGCCCATCCTCTCTCTGGCATTCGCTGATACATGTCCCGATCCCCAATAATCGTTACGCACGACTGGGTCATTGGGGCCATCAACCATCAAACGCTCGGAACACTGAGCGAAAGTCTCCTGTCCAGCCCGGGGCGCCGTTTTGAGAAGGGGAAAGTCGACTCTATCTTTTACTAAGTACGCTTAGGATACTCCACTGTTTGGTAATGGATACAGGTTTTCGCTCGGAGACCAGAAATAGGCTCCGTATTCGCTGGCGGTGAGATGATGCCGACATTGGAGGACCCTGACAGGTTACTTCCGCCCGAAACATTCCCTCGGTCTTGGCGCTTCCCTCGACAGCTGTACATAAGTCCCCCCACCCCTCACTCGTTTGATTCTCTCCTTTGCACAATTCCCTCTCTACGTCACACACTCCTTTACACACCAAGCAGAGAGCTCCAAGTCGAGCGAAGACCCCGTCGCCAAGGAAGGGTTAAAAAAAGAGACCCGGGTTCGGAAAAACAGCGCGGTTGAATGCGGCGAAGATTTTTCAAGGGCTTTTCAAAGGACGTCGACCTTGCAGAGTGAGATACGTTTCTTTATGCTAGCGTGCTTCAAAGTCTGATGAGGTTTCTAAATATAGTCAGGCATACGTCAAGAATGAAAAAGAGCGATTTGTTCGCTTCTCGGTGAACCCTTTCCGTTTGCCCCAACAGAACTTGCCTGGAGGCGCACCGAACGAAGATGAAGAGAGCGAGAGACCACCGGAGTGGCTGGAGCTGGTGGGTGGTCCTTTTGTGGACCTCGTCATTCTTTTACCGAGTCGTGACTTTTTTTTCGTAGGCGGGCGACCTAGCTTGGACGGCAACTTTCTCCTCCCTCACTTCCAACACGGCAGTTACGGAGCCCAACGCGGTGTGGAACTATGCAGTCTTTTTCGGGTTGACGTGGCATCTGTGGGCTACTCAGGTGCGCGTGACGCGGGGTGTCAAACTTCGAAGCGGGATGCTTAAACCGTTTCGAAGCACGGAAAAGAAACGCAAAAACGCTAAACCTGCTTATCCGCTTTTCTTTCGCAGACTACGTATGACACCAAGTACTACACCAACGATTGGTGGCATCGCTTCTTCTTCGCTTCCCAACTCGGGGTCTATGCCGTCCTCGCGTCCTTTTCCGGCTCGTTCAACGTCGCATGGAAGGTCCACCCGGAAGCTCTCGACATCTTCGTAGGCAACTCGACCGCGTTGACCGCGGAAGCCATGATCCAGAACCAGGAAATTTTGATCGAGAAGAGCTTTAGAGGGATCAACATGATGTTGTTCCTTAGTCGGATGTTTTTGCTGGCGCAGTACGTGCGGGGTACGTACACTTCTGGACAGTTTTTGGTTTCGGTCGGACTGATGACCGGTCCCTTTTGTGTTTAGTCCACTGGTACCGCCATAAAAGCGGTCGGTTCTGGTCTTGGAGATTCCTGCTCACTCCTCTGGCTACCTTGGGAGCGGCGTCCATCTTCCTCTCATGCTTCATCATGCTCAAGGACTTGGACGGCACCCGGACAGTCGCCATCACGCAATTAAGTCTTTGGGTAATTCCACCTCTCCTTCCTGCCTTGCAAGCTCTCAAGTGGCTAACGGGAATGGGTTCGGGTTAGTGTATTGCCGTCCTCATTCAAATCATCGCTGCTGCGTTCACGCCGGAAGATGGGAACTTGACGTTGAAGAGCACAAGCGCAATGGCACCTCGGTTGTCTACCTTGACTGTAATCATCATGGGTATGCTAACGTGTTCATTCTGTCCCCGTTGTTACTTTTGCTCACCCGGTCACACTGTTTGTTCGACTAGGTGAAGGACTGAACGCGATTTGCGCGACCCTCCGGAACAGCATCAACTCGCTCGGCTTGACGCCCAGAATGGTTTCTGAATCTGTCACGTACGCATCGCTCGCCAAGCCTGAAAAAGCGGTTCCCTTGCGGTGCTGACCTCTCTCCTCCGGCGGAATAGGATGTTACTCATTCTCTATTTCGTTTGGCTGCTGTACTTCGACGGTGAGGAACTGGAACATAATGAGCCCCCACATGGTCCTCTAACTCCTGTTTCTCATTTAGGATTCCGAGTCAAATATTCTCCGAGCAGGTTCCTCGAGGAGGTGTGGCTGTGGTTGCATTTCCCGCTGCACCTTAGCTTGATCCTCCTGCTCGAAGGGATCAAGAATCTGTTCAGTAAGCCCAAATTATCCCCGACTCTGATTCTTGGCTCAAACATTGGAGATGCGCCTTTTCATAGTCTACGTCAACGTTCTCGAAGCCTTGAACCTCCTCCAAACCGCCTTCGAAGATGTCGTCACGTACTTCAATGACAACAGCAAGTTCCCCGACCACCCAAGGCTTGAGAAACTGCTTCTTGTGAGGACTCCCATAGTGCTTGAGCGAGTCAGAAGATATATAACTTCTCTTCTGGCGGGGCTTGGTATAGGTTCTGAAAATGAGCTGGGAACAAGAGGTCAACGATATGTGGGCGGCGATCAGCAGCAACTCGACGAACGCTGCCGAAACGACCAGCAGCCAGATGTGGAGGTGGTGGAGTACCGTTACTCATAACGTCATTTTGGTGAGCACTATGGTTTCGTATCGTTCGGGACTGCCGTATTGAGAAACTGTTGCTGCAAGATGTACAATGAAGAGCCGGATCCCGAAGGAGAGTACTGGTTTGACCATCTCGTTGGAAGCAGTGAGTCTGTTTGAGGAGGGTTTTTCGTGCACAGGAGTAGGACATAACCCGGTATTCCATCCCCGCCTCAGGTAATGCCGAGGTTGCGAATGACATGGACACTGGAGGGCCACTCGTTCGTAATTCCAATTATGGATGATCCCGAATTCTTTCAACTCACCCGAGCCCCCCATTCCACAGTACTGGAAGTTCAAAGGCCGTTACGATGAACTCATGGCGTACTCGGCACACTGGGTCATCGCCGCGGGCGGTACACTCCTTGTGTGCATGGCCATCCTCAATGTCATGCAACGGCGTCCTCGAAACCGATTTGCTTGGGGTTACTCCCTTAGCAGGACCGTGATTGGATGTCTCCTCATCATTGTTGGGGGAGCGACCAGTAACCTGATGGTGAAAGATTGGTATACTTGGATGTACGTTGGCTCTACCTCACTCGACGAAGTTGGATGCTGACTGTCTCGACCTCCACCCGCGCACATAGAATCCCAACCGTGGCAATCGGCTACAGCCTCGCGGTCATTGTCGACTGGGTCCTACTTTACCTCTCCGTCAAGTCTATCCGGCAAAAAGAAGCTGTCGCGCGTTCAAAGATAGCCTACTCAAGCGTCGGTAAAGTCGACCCCGACGCCTCCGCCTCCGGGGTCGATTTCGGACTCTCGACGTTACCGTATGGACAAACCCCGAGCGTTCAATCGCACCATAGCATGAAGCCGCCGTCACTTTACAGCATCGGGGATGACGGGTCGACTGCCCATCTGTACGCCGCGCCTATTGCGGGGGCGAACTATCCCGGCCATGAGGTGGTGGATCCTTATGCGGGAGGGCAATACCAGCCGGTGGCGACGATGTATCCGCCCAATCAGTACAATCAGCCGTACCAACCGCATGCGGGTGGGCCAAGAAGGAGCTATAGTGATCAAACCACAAGTTCGAACAGTGGCCGAGGTGGGAAGTCCATTCTGAATCGTGGTTTATCACCGCTGACGGATCCGATTCACTTAGGCTACTGATAACTGAAATCCACCCCCTGAAAAGACAAAGCATTCTTGGAATGTAATTTTGGAGTTTTCGCTGTTTGTTGTAACTTATTCATTTTCGAGAGTCATTTCAATTCAGGAAATGCCTCCGGTAGACTTTCTGTTTTCTAATCCCCTTTGCTAGTACTTGTTGAGTAGTATTGTATGTACATCTTCATTGGTCGGAACGCGATGCGAGTGGACATGACGATGAGATCATTTCCTAGAGAACGCCAACTCCGAGGCGAACGATAGAGGATTCGTTCGGGGCCCTGGGGGTGGGTTGCCGTTGCCATGTAAACGGCGGCGGGACCTGTGACAGGGGGCTCTTATACCTATGTCGGGTTTCTCCGATCGCACATTGGCCAAGATAATAGGATTGTGAAAAATCAATTGTCGAAGGCCTTGGCCGAGGTAAAAAGTGCTTGGCTCATCGCATTCTGGAGTGAAAGCGGGTCCGTCAATGTGTATCGCCTCCGTGCTACACTCCGGCAATCATAACCTTGGATCACGATGGAAGAGAGAAACTCCAGTCTAGTTCGACCAGAACATGAGGAGAACTGAAGGCAAGCCAAGAAGCGTTGAACTGCCTTGAATTCTGGGGCGAGAATTGGCAAAGAGGAATTCAGGTCCCCGTGGGATGGGTGGGCCGGGGGAGAAAGTGGAGGATCATCAATCTCATCTTCGAGTACCTGAACGAAAAAGACAACTTGTTCGGATAGCCCCGGTTGCGACATCGGGCTCGTTCTGTTAATAAGCCTATGACCGAATGGAAACCGGCCGAACGGCCGTGAGACCGGTTGACCTTTGTCAGACGCCGATCACCCATATATGGAAATACGCCAGACCGAGATGAGTTGGGAGGCCGAGAAGTTGATCAAAAAGCGTCGAAGCAACAAAGAAGCACTGCCCGTACACACCCATCTAAAGTTTTGTGAATCATCCCCTATCTGGGTAAAGTGATCTAGCACCTCATTGGTGAACCCGCTGTCGGGACCCCGGTCACCACCGTCTCAGATCGACCCATCTCGGTGGTCGACCAGAATCAGAGGTCCTCAAAATTAGGACGAGTGAGTTAGTTTAGAAAATTACTGTGACGTTGTCAAGTCTGCAAAGCGGTGCGCTGGTGGGGCGGATAGGTCTCAGGTTGGAAGGGGTTGGTGGCAGGGGGTACTCGCGGCACTGATATTAATGCGGTGCACCAGAGACTGAAATGGACCCCCTCCAGAACCCCGACTCTTCCCAAGCCAAGGCTCCGGCTTCCCGGCATGGTACCGAAATACTTAAACTCGTCGCATCAAAAGAACAAGCCCCCATTACCCTCCTCAGCTTTTCCTTCTCCCCTTGTACCTCTCTCCCAGTCCGTTACGTGAAACGGTGCCGGCGGTTCATCCAACCTCCCCAAGCACCGCGTTGACGACCCCCCCAATGACAAGACGATTCTTCAAGGGCTTTTCTGCCCGCGTCGACCTTAAGGAGTGAGACTTTTTCTTGTCCTTTGGACCTTCCCAGTCGCGGTTGCAACGTCCAAGACTGACCAACGATGAACGCGTCACCTCTCTCCCTATCACTTGCACAGTGAATTATACGTAAAAAACGAAAAGGAACGATTTGTTCCCTTCTCAGTCAACCCATTCAGAGAGCGTCCTCGCCATTTGACAGGCAATGGCTCAGCGGAGGACGAAGAAGGTGAACGACCCCCAGAATGGTTGGAATTGGTCAGTCTCCTCGGCGCCTCACACTGCTTCGACGGTTGTCTGAACCTGAATCCCACCCTGAACCGCCGGTGCCCATAGGCCGGCGACTTGGCCTGGACCGCCACGTTCTCATCCCTTACCTCAAACACCTCCGTCACGGAGGCTAGCGCAGTGTGGAACTACGCGGTGTTCTTCTGCTTGACCTGGCATCTTTGGGCCACTCAAACGACCTACGACATCCGCTATTACACCAACGACTGGTGGCATCGAGTCCTTTTCGCCTCTCAGCTGGGTGTCTATGCTCTCCTAGCTGCGTTTTCAGGGTCGTTCAATGTCGGTTGGCAAGTCGACCCGGACTCGACAGACGTCTTCAAGGGCAATGTTACTACGCTCACGGGAGAAGCTATGGATGCGAATCAAGAGTACCTCATCACGAAAAGCTTCAGAGGCATTAATGCCCTGCTGTTCCTTAGTCGGATGCTTTTGTTTATGCAATACGTCCGAGGTGCGTCCCCGCCCTCTGGTGTTCGACGCCTGAGTAACCCATTCCCTCCTCTGCTCGTTCGTAGTCATGTGGTACCGCAAGCGCACCAAACAGTTCACTTCATGGCGTTTCCTTCTCACACCATTAGCCCTCTTGTTCGCTGGAGGAATCTTCCTCGGATGCTTCATCATGATCAAGGAAGACGCCGATTCAAAGACCGTGGCGATAACACAGTTGATCCTATGGGTACACTTCGCTCCCTGTGATTAACGTAAAGGGAAACAACTGATGAGCCTGTGCTAGGGAATTGCTGTGCTTTCCCAAGCCGTAGCTGGAGCATTCACTCCTGATGATGGCCAACACGTCTTGAAAAGTCAAGGTGCTATGGAACCTCGGTTAGCGTCGTTGACAGTCATTATCTTAGGTATACTTCCCCCCTTGGCAATTGTTTTCGAGAACTAACAGTTTCCTCCGCAATCACCGTCATTCTCTGCAGGCGAAGGACTCAATGCTATCTGCGCTACACTTCGGGGAAGCATGAACTCTCTCGGATTGAGCAAGACTATGGTTGGACAATCACTCACGTGCGTCGGACCGCTTCCTCCGCGTTATTGCGTCCAGTATAACAGAGGCTGACTAGCTGCATCGTAGGATGTTGCTCATTTTGTACTTCATCTGGCTCATCTACTTTGACGGTAAGAACATGGGGGCTTTCAAGACCTGTCTGGTAACTGCGACACCTTGCTGACCGGTTTTCTCTGGAATCAAGGCTTCCGGATTAAATACTCTCCGAGCAAAGTTCTCGAGGAGCTTTGGCTATGCCTCCACTTCCCTCTCCACCTCAGTTTGATCCTGGTCCTTGAAGGTGTAAAGAACGTATTCAGTAAGAGCTTATTCTTTCTGTGTCACTCGTACCAGAGCCACCTTACTGATTCACGTTGTTTGATACTAAGTCTATGCGAACGTGATGGAATCGTTTAACCGTCTTGATGCGGCTTTCACGGACGTCATCGATGAATTTGACGCGACGGGGAAGTTCCCAGACCATCCTAAGCTCGAGAAGCTGTTGAGAGTACGTCCGCTCTAGCGATGGCATATGTTATCATTTCGTGACCCTTATTTGGTCCCGCTCTTCTTTGGGAAAGGTTTTGCAATTGAGCTGGCAGCAGGAAGCAAAAGATCTTTTGGACGCCCTAAACAAGGACGCCGCGGACCCGACTGGAAACCGCGTCAATGTCTTCAGCCAAATTTGGAGATGGTGGGGTACCGTGATTCAGAAGGTTATCCTGGTGAGTCTGGCTAGGCAACTGGAAATTCTCCAAGCTCCATCAGAGTAGACTCACCCCTTCGTCGCTCTTGGTGATGGCTCGCCATTAGTTGTATAACGAACAAAACGACCCAGAGGGAGAATTCAAGTTCCAAACATTCATTCAGAGCAGTAAGCCATTGCCGAATACTCATGTTTGGGAGCCCTATACTTAACCAGGGATGGCGGGTAAATAGGTGACGCCGCCGTTGCAGCGGATTACAGCGATCCGAACTCCCCATTAGTGAGTATACTAGTTCTCCAACACTAACGTTTCGAAACGTCTGACGCAATTTCCCCTAACCCTCTAGTTTAACGACTTTTGGGCCCGTTATTGGGAGCAAATGTCATATACAGGTCATTGGCTCGTGGCTGTGGCGGGGACCCTGATCTTGTGCATGGCGATCCTCAACACAGTACAACGTCGGCCGAGAAATCGATTTGCATGGGGCTATTGCTCAAACCGGGCTATCGTAGGCGTCGCGCTGATCATCATTGGAGGTGTCACCAGCAAGTGGATTGCGAGGATGGAATGGATTATTTGGATGTATGATTCTCTCTCCCTGACGTCTTTGGTGGATCCTCGTGCTGATGTGATTCGCTGTCCCTTTGATTCCAGCCTTCCGACGATTGCGATTGGCTTTGGTGTGGCAGTCCTTATGGATTGGTTCATACTGTTCTTCTCCGTTCGCTCCATCCGGAAGATGGAATCCTCCTCACGGACGAACATCGCTTACTCCAGCGTCGAGAAGGGTGACTACGACCATGGAACCGGAGTCGACCTCGCTCATCTCTCGCACTTACCGTATGGCCACGAAAAGCCTCACCGATCGGAATCCGCTCCAGGTGGCATGTATGCGCAAGGCCCGATGGGATCCTCGGCTTCGCTTTATGCAGCTGGAGGCGAGATGGAGAAGTTGCATCAGGGAAGCCAATACCATCTTCCGTATAAACCATGATAGCCGTATATAACTTCACGAATGTGTAACCCTTTTACCGTGTTTTGGGGTCTCATTTTTCCGCATTCCGGGGACCGGTCCAACGAGTACCGTCGGGATATTGATTGTTGAGTCGGTAGCACGGGCTTTCAGATCTACCATGTATAGTAGCTGGATATATATCTCGACGTCCGAAGGCCGAAATTAGAAGTCGGGCGCGATTGGGAGCCGGTTGACAAGACGTGAGACGGGTTAATAGGGTTCGGCCGTTAGTGTACGGCGGCCCGCGGGCGTATATGTTCCCGCGGTTTGTTTGACTTGCGACGTCCCCCTCCCGACAGCTGGCTGTTTGCTCGAGACCGTCTCTGAACATTATGGGCTGATTAATAGCGTCACCTTTGTCTTTGTCTCTTGTCATGGTGCGAAAGCCTCGCGTTCAGCGGCTCTCGCCACCAAGACGCTCGTCTTTCGCCAGAGACACTGCGGATTTAGACCGGTTCCATTCGGGACCTTTACCCACGCGTAGTGTACTTATGGCATATAAACACTGTTGAGAGCTCGAAATTGTCGCCATTCGCCAATGGCTACTTGTTGCTCAGTTGGCCTGCACCATAGCACGAACGAGATCAACTTTCTAAAGTTATTTCAATGCGGGAATGCCTGTCGCGTCCTAACCGCTTCTCGAGTATTGTATGTATGTGTTCATTGGTCAGAACCTGAGACGAACGGACTTGATGACGAGGTCTCCGCCCGTAGTGCGCAGAACATATATTCTCAGGTAAGGGATAGAGGATTAGTTCAGTGCACTGCAGGGTTGGGTGGTCATGCCGACGGCGCCGCAGCGGTATCTGTGGCTTGGACTGGGAGAGGGATGACAGGTTTTGCCGACCGTGAGTTTGTCAAGAGAGACGAGTGTGAAATCAGATCCCGAAGATGTTACATAAGAAAAAACGCCTGGTTCATCGCATTCTAGAGCGAGAGCGAGCCTTGCCGATGACCTATCACTGGGTTGGCGCACTGAAGTAATCATCACCTGGGTAGCGCGGGAAGAGAACTCTAGCCTAGCTATCTGCCCGCAGACGAGTGCTTAAGGCATACTGAACTGCTTTTAACTCTAGGAGATGTTAACAAAGCGGCATTCAGGTGTCCGTCGAAGGGCGAGGCGAGTGTGTGTGGAGTATGGTATATCTCGTCTTCGGGTAGATGAGGGGACAAGATGAATCTTGTGGATAGCCCCGGTTGCGACTCCGGGCCTGTGCTGTGAATAAACCCAGGAGCGAATGGAGACCATGGGTCGCGAGACCAGTGGGTCGCGGTCAGACGCCGATCACCCATATATGGTAGTACGCTTGGCCGAGATGAGTTGAGAAGGGAGGGAAGGGGATCGAAAACCGCGCGGAGCACTCGAAAGCACCGACCGTACACACCCATTCAGCTTCTTGTTTCCTGAATAGGGTGAGGCGGCATACTAGAGCTGAGCTCGAGGGGAGGGAAGGGGATCGAAAACCGCTCGAAGCACGGAAGCACTGCCCGTACACAATCATCAAGTAATCTCCCCTTTCTGGGCGACTTCGTTTTGCCGTCGGGTGTAACACGATATCGCAGACCCCAGCCACCATCTGGCCTCGTCTGGTCCCCGGGCAGAGGGGCAGAGCCTGGATTCTTCGGAAATACGAGTGATAGCTCATTCAATAGCAGATAGTATAGTTCTATGACGATTTAAAGCCTCCAAAGCGCACGTTCGCTGGGCGGATAGTTCCGAATTGAAATTGAGTGGTGACAGGGGTGCTTACTGCGGTGCAACCAAAGAGGCCAAACAAGACCCCATACAGAACTCCCAGGGTTCCGCCCTCCTGGGTCTGATCCCGAACTACTTAACCTCGCTACATCAAGCCCATGGCTTCAACAACATTCATCGTCTTTCCTTTTTCCCTGTGCATCTCCTCAGTCCTCTTCGCGAAACCTGCCGGCAGTTTTCGCAATCTACCCAGCTAGACGAATCTAACGCGTTGACGCGTCCCCCAATACCCAATGCGAAGACGATTTTTCAAAGGCTTTTCCGCACGTGTCGACCTTAAGGAGTGAGATTTGCTTTGTCCCTGACCTCTCAGTCTGGGTTGCAACACTGACGCTAACATCGACGCGCGCTTCACCTTCTCTTGTCCGCTCGCAGTGAACGATATGTAAAGAACGAGAAAGAGCGATTCGTCCCCTTCTCCGTCAACCCATTCAGGGAGCCCCATCGCGAGCTCACAGGTAAAGATTCAGCGGAGGACGAAGAAGGCGAACGACCCCCAGAATGGTTGGAATTGGTTGGTCTCCGTATTGGCGCTCGTTCGTCGGGATACTGAACGCACCTTCACTGGTGCCCGTAGGCCGGCGACTTGGCCTGGACTGCCACGTTCTCATCCCTTACCTCAAATACGTCCGTCACAGAGCCTAGCGCGGTCTGGAACTACGCTGTATTCTTCTGCCTGACTTGGCACCCTTGGGCCACTCAAACGACGTACGACATCCGCTATTATACCAATGACTGGTGGCATCGAATTCTTTTTGCCTCTCAGTTGGGTGTCTACGCTATTCTCGCTGCGTTCTCGGGGTCCTTCAACATCAGCTGGCAAATTGATCCCGACACGACCGACGTCTTCAAGGGCAATGTTACTGAACTCACGGGTCAAGCTATGGATGCGAATCAAGAATACCTCATCACAAAAAGCTTCAGAGGGACCAATCTCATGTTGTTTATTAGCCGGATGCTGTTGTTCGCGCAATACGTGCGAGGTGAATCCCCTTCCCCTGCTGTTGGATATCTCAATAACTCATTCCCTCCTATTGCACGTTGTAGTCATGTGGTACCGCAAGCGTACTGGGCGATTTTGGTCATTGCGGTTCTTTCTCAAACCATTATCCCTCTTGCTCGCCGGTGGCATCTTCCTCGGCTGTTTCTTTATGATGCGAGAAGATCCCGATTCAGAGACCGTGGCGATTACGCAGCTGATTCTATGGGTGCGCGTCGGCTTTAACCGCTCCTCACTCTTAGTACCGTCGGGCAAAACGCTAATGAGGCTGCTCTAGGGAATTGCTATACTCTCTCAAGCCATTGCCGAAGCGTTTACTCCGGGTGATGGCGAAGGAGTCTTGAAAAGTCAAGGCGCCGTGGAGCCTCGGTTAGCGTCGTTGACAGTCATCATCTTAGGTACAGTCCTTTCCCTTCCAACGGCCTTCCCGGATCTTACGTTCTCAGGGACCGCCATGCCCTGCAGGTGAAGGCCTCAATACCATCTGTGGTGCACTTCGCGGCAGCATGAACTCTCTTGGGCTGAACAAGACTATGGCTGCCCAATCACTTACGTGCGTCCGAGTTGGCTTCATCTTTCTTTCTGAGTCTAGAAAATATCTTACTGACTGCATCGTAGGGTGCTGCTTATCTTGTACTTTATCTGGCTCCTCTACTTCGACGGTGAGAAACATCAACCTTAGGACCCGCTTTTACTCCGACGCGTTGCTTACCAAGGTTGCCGCAAATGAAAGGATTCCGAATCAAGTACACACCGAGCAAAATTTTCGAGGAACTTTGGCTATGCCTTCACTTCCCTCTTCATCTCAGCTTGATTCTGCTCCTTGAAGGCGTAAAGAACGTATTCAGTATGGGCAGAATATCTCCACGTCTTTCCTGTCAGCGTCACCTTACTGATTTGCGCTTTCGATACACAGTCTATGTGAACATACTGGAGGCATGCAACCGTCTTGCTACGGCTCTCGTGGAAGCCTTAACAGAATGGAAACTGACGGGTCAGTTCCCGGAACATCCTAGGCTTGAGAAGCTATTGAGGGTACATTGATTTCATCGATTACAATTACTATCAATTTCGCGAAACCACTTCCTGATTATGCTCCTCCTTGACAAGGTTTTACAAGTGAGTTGGCAGCAGGAAGTAAATGATCTCGTGGATGCCCTCAACAAGGATGCTGCGGATCCGAATGGAGGTAGCGTCAATGTCGACAGTGAACTTTGGAGGTGGTGGGGTACTGTATTTCATAACCTAATACTGGTGCGTTGGACAAGCTGAGAGGCTTCAGCCCCGCCTGTGTGGACTTGTGATTTACCACGCCTTCATTGCGGCCCGCTATTAGTTGTATAACAATCAACCCGACCCAGAAGCAGAATTCATGTTTCAGACATTCGTTCAGAGCAGTAAGCTCTTATTGAGTACTGATGATCCTGAAGTCGAGACTTAACCAAGGATGGCATTTCATAGGCGACGCCGTCATCGCCGCCGATGAGGAAAGTGGGGATTCCCCGTTAGTAAGTTGATTGTTACTCCTCCGCGGGGACTCCGGCGCGTCTCACCTAATATAACTTTTCCACCAGTTCTACGCCGCGCCAATACGTTATTTCAACCAAATGGATTATTCTGGCCACTGGATCGTCGCCGTGGCGGGCACGCTTATCTTGTGTATGGCGATCATCAATACAGTGCAACGCCAGCCAAGGAATCGATTTGCGTGGGGCTATTGCTCAAGTCGCGCTATTACTGGAGTCGCGCTGATTATACTTGGGGGTGTCACGAGCAACTGGGTTAAAATACTCTGCTGGAATATTTGGATGTATGTGCCCCTTGACGCCTCTGACGAAGGCTCAACCCGTTGATGTAATCTTTTCCGCCTTGCACTCTAGCCTTCCAACCATCGCGATTGGGTACGGTTTGGCCGTCGTTGTAGATTGGTTCATCCTTTTTTTCTCAGTCCGCTCCATCCGAAACATGCAATCCGCCTCCCAGTCGAAGATCGCTTACTCCAGTGTCGAGGGGGGTTATTACGTCCATGGAAGCGGAGTCGACCTCGCTCATGTCGCCCACGCACCGTATGGTCACGGAAGGCCTTCTCGATCGGAGTCGGCTGCAACCGGCATGTATGCCCAAGACCCGATGGCGTCTTCGGTTTCGTTGTACGCAGCTGGAGGAGAGACGGAGAAGTTGCATCATGAAAGCCAATATTATCTTCCGTATAAGCCCTGATGGGTAGAATAGGTCACGAACACATTCTAATGCTAGGTGATGAGTCTATGTAGCAATCTCGGCATTACGTTAGACCTTAATCTTCTTGCTCACTTGGACTATTTCGATGCCGACTGTCAAAATTTGACTGAGACACTTACACGCATAGAAGCTTGTCTCGGTGTTGTGGTTTTAGCTATTCGCTCTCTCCCTGTCAGGGTCGATTTGGAAAGGGATCCCGTGTGAACACCGCCACAGGAAGACCAATATCCCCTGGAGTAGATCTTGCGCTTCGAGAACTCCACAATCCGTCGTTCTCGCAGAGCCAACCACATCCATGCCCCATCGCAGAAAATCACGGGTTCCCCTGAGTTTACATTGGGTCACCCGGTCCTTATCGCCCGAGCGGTCGAATCGACAGACTCGCATGCGAATAGCCCACGATAGCGAATCTGGCGATCCGCGAGCAGGCGGCAAGATGTGAGACTGGTGGAAATGGATGGCTCTTGGAGCGTGCCGAACCTTGACTCTGGCTGGTTGCCTGAGACCCCGGCTGAACATTAGAGATTGATCAACAGCGCAAACTTTATTGCTGTCTCTTGTCACGGTGCGGAAGCCTCTTGTTGAGAGGCCCTCGCCGCCCAGAGGATCTTCTCTCACCAGAGACACTGCTTCTTTATCCCGGTACTGGTCCCTACCTCCACGAACGCGCAGTGTTCTTATTGCACATAGACGCTGCTGAGAGCTCTAACTCGTTGCGATTCGCTAATGATTACTTGTTGCTCAGTTTCCCTGCACCGTAGCAGGAACGAGATCAAATTTTCAAAGTTATTTCAATTTGGGAATGCCTGTAGTGTCCTCTCGGCTGCTGGATAGCATTGTATGTATGCCTCGGGTAGATGAGGGGCAAGGTAAATCTTATGGATGGCCCCGGTTCCGACTCTAGGCCTACTCTGTGAACAAACCTAAGAGCAAATGGAGACCCTGGAAGGTAGGCCATGGCGCAGAATTGAAATGCGGGGTGGCACGCCATGTGCCAGGCAAAACGGCATGGCAGTGGGAGGCCAATGAGGGTCAGACGCCGATCAACCATAAGCGGTAAAAACGTTAACCTAGACTGAGATGAGTTGAGGAGGGACGGAAGGGGATCAAAAACCGATCGAATCACTAAGAAGCACCGATCGCATACACTCATTGAGCTTCTTGTTTACCGAATAGGGTGTCCCGGCGTTCACGAGTTGGGAGGGGAGGGAAGTTGGGAATCGAAAACCGCTCCAAGAATCACAGCCCGTGCACAATCATACCGGTGGTTTGTTGGAGGTCATTCTCCGCCCAATTCCCACCATCCGAGTCATTTCGGCGTAACGACTGTCAAGCCCCTATAAATGGTACCCACGGCTGGACTGGTTGACAGGGGAAACTGGGAAGGCTATCAGCAACTGTCGGAACCGCCCCATAAACCTACCTTTGATACGTTTCTGAAAGTTTCTTAAATGGACCTCATCCATGAACACAATTATTTTCCTTTCATCGTGGAATTTGCCTGTCGGACCGAGGCCATCAATTCTCCGGCAGCAGCCAGTACAGAGCTCCCAGAGTCCTCGAAAGTTCAGGTCATACCCCAGGGATAGATGTCTACGTGATAATCCCAAGCTTCCGGAGCGGCATTTTGAGGCAGTGGATGGTGTTAGATTGCAGTGGTGGCAGGGGTACTACCCGCCCAGAATGGATGTAGGCGCTTCGAATAAGACCTCCGCTTCGGAGTTTAGATTTGCCGAGTTACTGGGGTCTTTCCATGGCCCGAGGTACTTAAGCTCGTCTCCTCAAGACGATGTCCCACCTACCAAACTTCTCTTTCCCCTCCGATTCGGCTCCCTAGTCAATCTCCAGCGTAAGCAAGGGTTCGACGGCTCTCTTCTTCAACGATGCGAAGGCGATTCTTCAGGGGATTTTCCGCCCGAGTGGACCTTTCAGAGTTAGTATCCTCTTTCTCATATCAATTAGTTCGGATTACAAGGTTGACGCTGACGATGATGTGCGCTTCACCTTCGTCTCCCATACGATTAGTCAGCTATTTGTAAAGAATGAAAAGGAGAGATTCGTCCCATTCTCTCTCAACCCTTTCCGAGAGCCCCGCACTGGACTCGTTGGCGGGGATTCAGAAGAGGAGGACGGCGAACGACCTCCAGAGTGGTTAGAGTTGGTGCGTTCGTCTACCCTCGTTTGCTCGCTCTGTTCGGGATAGTAACAGTTTGCACATATTCACCGCGTAGGCGGGTGATTTGGCCTGGACAGCGACCTTTTCATCTCTTACCTCAAATACCTCGATCACAGAGCCTAGCGCGTTCTGGAACTACGCAGTGTACTTCTGCTTAACGTGGCATCTATGGGCTACACAAACGAGCTACGACATCCGATACTATACCAATGACTGGTGGCACCGAGCCCTCTTTGCTTCGCAGCTAGGTGTCTACGCTATTCTCGCCTCTTTCTCTGGATCCTTTAACGTCGGCTGGCAAATCGATTACGAGGCAACGAAAGTTTTTACGGGCAATGCTACGCAACTCACGGCCGACGCTATGGAGGCTAATCAAAAGAACCTCATCACAAACAGTTTTAGAGGCGTAAACATGATGTTGTTTATCAGCCGAATGCTTCTGCTTGCGCAATACGTGCGAGGTGCGTTCTTCTCTCCCCTATAGGTATATTTTTGCTTGACTCTTTTGCATCCGTAGTCATTTGGTACCGCAAGCGCACTAGACAATTCTCGTCATGGCGTCTCCTTATCATTCCACTAGCTCTCTCATTCGCTGCAGCTATCTTCCTCGCGTGCTTCGTCATGATCAAGGATGTCCCGAACTCAAAGACCGCGGCCATTTCACAGCTGATATTATGGGTATGCCTTTAGTTTCAGCCGCCCGCGGCCCCGTCACTGAGAGAGACTTGACTGATGAGCGTACATTAGGGAGTGGCTGTTCTCTCGCAGGCCATTGCTGCGGCATTTACCCCTAACGATGGTGAAGGAGTCCTGAAGAGTGAAGGTGCTATGGCCCCTCGCTTAGCATCATTGACAGTCATCATTTTGGGTATATCGTCTTCCTCTGAAATTGTCTCCTAGAAACTTACGGCCACCCTTGCTGTCATGGTGAAACCATATAGGCGAAAAACTCAATTCCATCTGTTCTACACTTCGCAACAGCATGAACTCTCTTGGATTAAGCAGGCTGATGGTTGGGCAGTCAATCACGTACGTCTAGGTCGGCCCCTTGCTTCTTTCCGGGCCTACTAATATGGCTAACCGACTGTATCGTAGAATGTTACTCATCTTGTATTTCATCTGGCTCCTCTACTTCGACGGTGAGAACAATATCATTATCCAACCGCGACACGTTGCTTACCAACGGTACTCGTATACTCAAGGGTTCAAAATTACGTACTCTCCGAGGAAAATTCTCGAGGAGCTCTGGTTGTGTCTCCACTTTCCTCTTCACCTCAGCTTGATCCTGGTGCTTGAAGGTGTGAAGGATGTGTTCAGTCAGTGCCCGTTCTCTCCATGATCATGGCGTCGATGTTCTCTTACCGTTTCCCGTTGTTTTGACTCAAAGTCTATGTGAACATGCGAGAATCAATTGACCGTATTGAGGGGGCGTTCGGGGAGGCTGTAGAGGATTTTTACAACCACACGCTTCCGGCCCACGCTAGGCTGGAGAGTCTATTGCAAGTAAGTTTTCCCTGGTAGGGAAATGCATAATTACTTTGTGACGGCACTGTTTGACTACTTTTCTTTGACGTAGGTTATACAGATGAGCTGGCAGGAGGAACTAAAGGAACTTGAGGTTGCCATGGGGAAGGACCTCGAGGACCCAACGGGAAGCGATATCAATTTTTTTAATCAACTTTGGAGGTGGTGGGGCGACGTTGTTCATAAGGTAATTTTGGTGAGTTTGGCAAACCATCTGGCGAGATTGGATTACATCAGCCTGACCTCAGAACCTCTCTGCTTCTTGGGACGATTTGTCGCTAGTTATACAACGATCAGGGGGTGGACTCAGAAGCGGAATACAATTTTGACAAATTCACCAATAGCCGTAAGCTCATATCGAACAAGGGCAAATTTAATAACCATATTTAGGCGCGGATGGTGTCTTATTAATAGCTGAAGCCGCAGTCGCCGCAGATTTCCACGATGAAAATCACCCATTGGTAAGTAATTCGGTTCTCAGAATCTATCATCTCAGCGCGCCTCACAGCATATCATTTCCATCCAGTTGGCAGCCTTCTATAACCGCTACTTTGAGCAAATGGAATATACAGGCCGCTGGGTTGTCGCTGTGGGAGGCTGGCTTATCGTGTGCATGGCAGTCCTCAACACAGTGCAACGCCGGCCCCGGAATCAGTTTGCATGGGGTTACTCCTTGAACCGTTTTTTCATCGGATTCACAATGATCGTTGTGGGAGCTCGAAATGTCGGGAGCACCTGGATTGATGATCCGAAGTGGATGATTTGGATGTATGTGTCCTAATCCCCCCTTTCCTCTGTAAAGAAAGATTCAACGTGCTGACATGGTTTGTGTCTCCCCTCTAACTCTCAGTCTTCCAACTGTCGGAATTGGCTACGGTGTGGCAGTCGCTGTGGATCGGTCCATTCTGTTCTTCTCCATTCGTTCGATCTGGAACCTGGAAGCCCTCTCTCGGTCAAACATCGCTTACTCCAATGTTGAGAAGGGTGATTACGAACACGGAACCGGAGTCGATCTAGCTCAGCTCCCGCACTTACCCTATGGCCACGGACTACTGCATCGGTCGGAATCTCCTCCAGCTGGCATGCATGCCCAAGACCCGACGGGTTCCTCAGCTTCGTCGTATTCAGAGGGAGAAGGGACAGAGAAGTTGCACCACGAGAGCCAATATCATCTTCCGTATAAGCCATGACGAGCAGATATGTCACGAATACTTGGTCCGTGTTGAGTCTCAAATTTCTACTTTCCGGGGATCTGTTCGACGTGTATGGATGTGGGTGCTTGGGTTAATAGTACGGACTTCTAGGTCACTACATACAGTAGCTGGATTAATATATAGTCGGAGAATGGATATTGCGCGAGAAAACATCAGCAAAATGTCCGCGAGCTCCGTGGCAGTCCGTTCGAATTTACTGTTTTCCTCGCTTGGGGAATTGGGTGTCGGCTATCGAACCCTGACCACAGTCCCTCCACATAGAATTCCGTTCTTGGCACTCGGGCTGCAGCTAGAGTCTTCATCCCTCATCAGGGTCATGTGAGAGTTCCCGACTCGTAGGTCTTGAGGGATCGGTTGTGACACTCCGATGGGATTTTGCGCTTCTAGGACTCCGCAAGTCATCATTAATGCCACACTACACTGCCGTATGGACGAGCACGGACGAGGACGCCATGACACCCCCGGTTCACACAGTCAAGGGTCCTTATCCGGCAGGACACTGGTCTTATCATAGGGACAACTTCCGCCCAGAACCAAGCCACCGAACCGACGGACACCTGTGCCAGTCAAGTTGTTGTGACACTGTGCTCGGCGAGCAGGAGGTGAGGCAGGAGCGGTCAGCCGCTGATATGGTGCCGGATCAACGAGGTGCAGATAACCATACAAGCAAATGACCGATCACCAGCGGAGTTGACGGGAAGAGGCGATCAGGAGCCGTGCAAAGCGCCGCTGCCCCTGCCGCGCTCGTCCCGGCAGGTTGTTTGATTTAGGGATTATGCTTCCATCCCTCGGGACCCCGGCCACCTCCGCTCCGCCGGTAGCTCATGACGGACGCGAATGTCAACAGTCCTAAAAATTCCAAGTGATACTAAATGTACGGACGGGTAGGTAATGGTCCCGAACCTCTGAAGCATCGTGTGGATGGAGTGAAACGATGTTGGATGGCATTGGTGGCAGGGGTACCGCCCAACCAGGCTGTCAATGGGCGCCTCGAATAACCGCGGACCGCCCAGAACTACGTAGAAACTTGCCCAATGGTGATATCCCCTAGCTCTCTGATTTCTAAGACCGAGGAAAGTATGCACCTTACATTTGTGGTATCCATTCACACAAAGAGAAAAGCCGAATTTGCTTCTTGGCGGTAGCTTTGGACGAGGGCGGCTTCGATTGCAATCAACCGTTGTGTCAACTTCGACGACTCCCTCCGACGACTCCCTCCGACTCCTTTGGAACATACGACAAAGCTTTTTCCTTCTTCACAGACGCTCGATACATCTTTCGGGAGCAGGCGTCTCCTCCTATCTCCGGCTGGCGGTGCCAAGCAACGGCGACAGGCTTCAAGTACGAGATGATTTAATGCCGAGCACTTCCGGCAGCTACTACCATGAGGATCCTCTCTCGGGAATGAAGGCCATCAAGACTGTGCAGTGGCTTTACCTCGAGGAATCGCGCTTTCCTCGTGAGGCGCCTCCATTAGCGCTCCTCCTCGGGCTCTCAGATCTCCCAAGCCACAAGCCTCTTCTTGGCACCGTCGGAAGCACCTAATCCTACCTGTTTTAACCCAGTTCCAATTACTAGCCCCTCCCTTTTCACCCCGTCTCTCTCTTCCTGATTCCAACCAACGAAGCCAGCCGTTCGACGCCTCCCTCCGACAATGCGAAGGCGATTCTTCAGGGGATTTTCGGCCCGAGTGGATCTTTCAGAGTCAGTATCCTCTTGCTCATATCATTGGGCTTAGGCTACATGATTGACGCTGAAAATATACGGCTCACTCTCCTATACCGAATAATCAGTGAGCTATATGTAAGAAATGAGAAGGAGAGATTCGTCCCGTTCTCTGTCAACCCCTTCCGAGAGCCCCGCACTGGATTATCTCCTGAGAATTCAGAGGAGGAGGACCGCGAACGACCTCCAGAGTGGTTAGAGCTGGTCCGTTCTCCCTTCATCGTTCGCTGGCTCTGTCCAGGAAAAGTGTTGACTAACGGCTTGGCCCCACCACGCCTCAGGCGGGTGATTTGGCTTGGACAGCGACGTTTTCATCGCTTACGTCAAATACCTCGGTCACAGAACCCAGCGGGGTCTGGAACTATGCAGTGTTCTTCTGCTTGACGTGGCATCTCTGGGCTACACAGACAACCTACGACATCCGATATTATACCAATGACTGGTGGCATCGAATCCACTTTGCTTCCCAGCTGGGTGTCTACGCTATTATCGCCTCATTCTCGGGATCCTTTAACGTGGGCTGGCAAATCGATAACGATGCAACGGAAGTATTCAAGGGCGATGCTACGGAGCTCACGGGCAAAGCTATGGATGCCAATCAAGAGTACCTCATCACAAAAAGTTTTAGAGGCATCAACATCATGCTGTTTATCAGCCGGATGTTGCTCCTCGCGCAATACGTGCGAGGTGAGTCCTTCCGTTCCTCGTCACGGCCCCGGGATATTTATCCCCGACTCTTTTGCGTCTGTAGTTATGTGGTACCGCAGGCGTACCAAGCAGCTCTGGTCATGGCGTCTCTTCATTACTCCTTTCGCTCTTTTGTTCGCTGGAGCTATCTTCCTTGGATGTTTCATAATGATCAAGGCCGACCCCACCTCAAAGACCGTGGCTATTTCCCAACTAATCTTATGGGTAAGCTATCCGTTTCAGCCACCCCGTCCGCTGACTCGGGGACCGACCCTCCTGATGAACGTATTTTAGGGAGTGGCCGTACTCTCGCAGGCCATTGCCGGGGCACTTACCCCTAACGATGGTGAAGGAGTCCTGAAGAGTGAAGGAGCGATGGCCCCTCGCTTAGCATCCTTAACAGTCATCATTTTAGGTATAAATTCTCTTCCTCGGAAGTCAGCTCCTAGAAGCTTACGGTTACCCTTTTGTTTTGGCGAAACCATATAGGTGAAAAGCTCAATGCCATCTGTTCCACACTTCGCAACAGCATGAACTCCCTTGGATTAAGCAAAACTATGGTCGGGCAATCTCTCATGTACGTTTATATCAGCCCCTCTGTTCTTTTCGAGGCTATAAATGCGGCTAACTGACTCCATCTTAGAACGTTACTCATTTTGTATTTCATCTGGCTTCTGTACTTCGACGGTGAGAACCATATCTCCTACGCTTGTCCAACTGAGACGCGTTGCCTACCAACGTTTCTTGCATTTTCAAGGTTTCAGAATTACATACTCTCCGAGTAAAGTTCTTGAGGAACTCTGGCTGTCCCTCCACTTCCCTCTTCACCTCAGCTTGGTTCTCTTGCTTGAAGGCGTGAAGAACGTATTCAGTCAGTAATCGTTCTCGCCATCATGATTACCTCAGCGTTCTCTTACCATATCCAACTGTTTGACGCAAAGTCTATGCGAACATGGTAGAAGCATTTTACCGCATTAATGAAGCGTTCTTCGAGGCTGTAGAGGTGAAGGATAACGAGCCATTTCCGGAGCACCCGAGACTGGAGAAACTATTGGAGGTGATACAGATGAGCTGGCAGGAGGAACTGCATAAACTTCAAGATGCCGTAGAGAGAGATAGCGAGGACCCAATGGGAGGGAAGATCAATTATAGGACTGAACTTTGGAAGTGGTGGGGCGAGGTCGCCCATAGGGTTATTTTGGTGAGCTTGTAAATCATCTGGGGATCTTTGGCGCCGCCAGCCTGACCTGAAAGCCTCTCTCCTACCTTGGGACGATTCATCGCTAGTTATACAACGACCAGAAGACGGACCCAGAAGCTGAATACAACTATCGCCGATTCTCCCAGAGCAGTAAGTTCATACCAAACACAGACAAATCTAAAAGCGATATTTAAGTATGGATGATGTCGAATTATTACATAGGTGACGCCGTCCTTGCGCAAGATTATCAGAGTGATGACAGCCCGTTAGTAAGTGATCCGGTTTCCCGAGGTTATCATTGGGGCGGATCTCACAGAATTTACATCCCCCTTTAGTTGAGAACCTTCGTTTACCGTTACTTCAACCAAATGAAATATTCGGGCCACTGGATTGTCGCTGTGGGAGGGACGCTTATCTTGTGCATGGCAATCCTCAACACGGTGCAACGTCGACCACGAAATCGATTTGCATGGGGTTATTCCCTAAACCGGTCTATTGTTGGGCTTGCGATGATTATTCTAGGACCTATCACGAGCAAGTGGATCGATGATGAGAAGTGGGCGATTTGGATGTATGTGTCCTACTTCCCCCGTTCCTCCCCAGAAAGGATTTAACATGCTGACATGGTTTGTGTTCCCTCTCTGATTCTCAGCCTTCCCAACATTGCGATTGGCTACGGTGTAGCAGTCTTTATCGATTGGTTCATCCTGTTCTTTTCCATCCGCTCGATCCGGAATCTGGAATCATCCTCCCGCTCGAACGCCGCTTACTCCAGTGTAGAAAAGGGCGATTACGAACACGGAGCGGGGGTCGATCTAGCTCATCTCTCTAACTTACCCTTTGGCCAGGGACGACCACATCGGCCGGGATCCCCTCAAGGTGGCATGTATGCCCAGGCCCCGATGTATTCCTCGGCTTCGCTGCACGCAACTGGAGGAGAGACGGAGAAGTTGCATCAGGGAAGCCAGTATCATCTTCCGTATAAGCCATGATGGGCAGATAGGTTACGAACAGGTGTGGCGTGACGCGTCTCAAATTTCTTTTTTCTGAGGATTGCTTCGATTTGCGGGGATGTTGGTCTTGGTGTAGCTAATTCCTGATTCTAAATGTAGTTCTATCCCGTAGTTGAATTAATGGGTATATACGCGCAGTTGGCTATAGTGTCGGCTGGAGTCTTTGTCTCTCAATCAGGGTCATGTGAAAGTTGCCGACTCGACAGGTGGAGGGATCGATTTTGACAGTTCCGACGGGATTTAATTGCGCTTCAAGTACTCCACAATGATCAGCCTCGGCCGTATGGATGGGCATCGAGCAGAACGCCGCGACACGCCCGAGTTCACACAGTCAGGGGTCCTTATCTGGCAGGACACTAATTGTATCACACAACCTCCTCCTCGAGCTAAATAAGCCACCAAACTGATGGACACGTGTGCCAGTCGGTTGCGACAGCGTGCCCGATGGCTGACGACCGGTGGCAGGATGAGGCTGGAGTATAAGTGGTCAGCCGCTAGCATCCTGCCCGATCAGACGGGTGGACCAACCGCCAATAAATGAATGGACCCCAAGTTGACCGATCACGAGCTGAGTTTAAATTTACGGTGGAGGCGATCAGGAAGCGCCATTGCCCCTGCCAAGCCGAGTGCGGCATGTCCTTTGGTTTATGGATCTAAAAATACTACTCTTCCATCTAGCAGGACTCCGGCCACCCCCTCACCGCCGGCCAGGTCATGGCAGATGCGAACAACCAGAGTTCTCAAGAACAAGTGATACCCGAGCAATATAGAGATCGATAAGTACTAATTCCGGACCTCCGAAGCATGCAGTCGATGGAGTGGAACGGTGTTCGGTCGCAATGGTGGCAGGGGTACTGCCGAGACAGCCCGCAATAGGCGCCTCGGATCGCGTACCTCGAGGCCTCCCAGATCCTTGGCACCGTCGGAGGTACTGTACTGCCTCATCGAAACCATCTTCTCACTCCCCTTTCGTTTTACACCCAGAGCCTCTCCCCCGTCGCGTCCCACCGCAAGCCAGCCGTTCGACCCCTCTCTTCTCCGACAATGCGAAGGCGACTCTTCAAAGGCATCACCGATAAAATAGATCTTTCAGAGTTAGCAAGCTTTTTTTTCTTTCGTATCATCGATTACAAGGTCGAGACTCATGGATGCCGTACTCTCATGTATCGTACAAACAGCGAGCTATACGTAAAAAATGAGAAGGAGCGATTAGTCTCGTTCTCCCTCAACCCTTTCAGAGAGTGCCGTCCCGGTCTGGTTGGCAAGGATTCGAAAGAAGAGCACGGTGAACGACCTCCAGAGTGGATAGAGTTGGTTCGTTCTCCCTTCTTCTACCTTTTTTTTTCGGGGGGGGGGGGGCTCTTATCGGGCGGAAAAGCTAAGTCGTTGTTTACATGGACTACATAGGCAGGCGATTTGGCATGGACAGTAACCTTTTCATCCCTTACCTCAAACACAACGGTCACCGATCCAATTGCGGTGTCTAACTACGCGGTTTTCTTCTGCCTAACCTGGCACCTCTGGGCTACACAAACAACCTACGACATCCGATACTATACCAATGACTGGTGGCATCGAACCTTCTTCGCCTCTCAACTAGGTATCTATGCTATCCTCGCCTCATTCTCCGGGTCCTTCAACGTCGCCTGGCAAATCGACAACAAGGCGTTAGAAGTGTTCAAGGGCAACGTCTCTGGACTCACCAGTCTAACTATCGATCAAAACCAACTGGACCGCATCACAATGAGCTTTAGAGGTATCAACCTCACGCTGTTTATCAGTCGGATGCTGCTGTTCATACAATACATGCGAGGTACGTCCCTCCTTCATATGTATGTATATATTTGTTTTTGAATTCTTGCCTTCTCTAGTCCTGTGGTACCGCAAGCGCAGCGGACAATTCTGGTCATGGCGTTTCATTCTCATGCCTCTATCTACCTTGTTCGCTGGCAGCATCTTCCTTGGGTGTTTCATCGCGATCCGTATCGACGCAAATTCAAAAGCCGTGGCGATCTCGCAGCTGGTCTTATGGGTAGGTGGCGATTTCAGTTGGAGGCTCCCTCATACAGAGAAGACCATGACTAATGAACGTACCGTAGGGAGTGGCTGTACTATTGCAGGCCGTTGGCGCAGCGTTTACCCCTAACGATGGTGTACGGGTCTTGAAGAGTGAAAGTACTATGGCACCTCGGTTAGCGTCGTTGACGGTCATCATCCTAGGTATGGCCCCTTTTTTGCGATCGTCTTCAGGGAGCTTATACTAGTCCTTGCGGTCGTCGCGATGCCCTTCAGGTGAAGGCCTCAATGGGATTTGTAGCACACTTCGCAGTAACATGAACCCTATTGGAATAAACCCGCTTATGGTCGGGCTATCAGTCATGTACGTCTAATCTGGCCTCCCTTTCCTTTCATGGCCTCCAAACGTAACTAACTAAATGCCTCGTAGAACGCTGCTCATCTTATACTTCATCTGGCTTCTCTATTTTGACGGTGAGAACACTATCCTTGGGGTCGGCCAATGAATTTGCTTACCCACGTTTCGGCGTATTCAAAGGCTTCAAGATCAAGTATTCTCCGAGCAGGATTCTGGAGGAAGTTTGGCTAGTTCTTCACTTCCCTCTTCATCTTTGCCTCATTCTCTTGCTTGAAGGTGTAAAAAACATATTCAGTCAGTGCAAGCCCCCTCCCTTAGCCACGTCAGCGCCTCTCTTACTCTTTCATATCTTTTACGATATAGTCTATGCCAACGCACTAGAATCAGTCATTCGTCTCGAACTTGCATTCGAGGAAGCCTTGGCGGAATATTCAGCCACAGGTCGGGTCCCAGAGCACCCAAAACTCGAGACGCTCTTGAGAGTACGTTTCTCCGATCGACACACTGTAATTTCCTAACTCACTCGCTCTGTCACCTTCTCTTCGCTCTTTGTTGGAAACTAGGTTTTAAATTTAAGCTGGCAGGAGGAAATGAATCATCTACTGAATGGCGTGAACACGGACATGGGACTCAATGATCCAAAGGTCGCCGGTACATTTGCGAGGTGGTGGGGAAGCGTCATTCACAGCGTCATGCATGTGAGTTCACCAGAAATATGAGAACTCGGGCTTCGTCTCCAGCTCCATGAGTTAGACTCAACGTCTATCTCTTTCTCGTCACTAGTTATATACCGATGAACCGGACCCACAAGCTGAGGCTAATTATGAGACATTCGCCGCGAGCAGTAAGTTGATGTATAATAAAAGGAGCTCTAGAGAGGATGCTTAGGCGCGGGCGTCGTAATAGGTGATGCCACACTCGCGGCCGATTACCTGAGCAAAGACAGCCCACTAGTGAGTCAAATGGTCCTCGGGCTCTATCGTCTCACCGCACCTCGCTGAATATCTCTTAAAATCCAGTTTCTCGGCATCTTCCAACCTTACGTATTCCAAATGCAGTATACCGGTCACTGGATCGTCGCGGTGGCGGGTTCGCTCATGTTGTGTATGGCGATCATCAACACAGTGCAACATCGGCCGAGGAATACATTTGCTTGGGGTTATTGCCTGAATCGCGGCATCGTCGGGCTCATCCTGATCATTTTCGGAGGTATCACAAGCAGGTGGATAGAGAAAGACTACTGGTCCGTTTGGATGTATGTCCTCCAATTTTCCCCCTCTCGCTCCGCGGAAGCGTTCCGCTTACTGACATAAAAATATGATTCTTTCTCCCGCTTAATAATAGCCTTCCAACCATCGCAATCGGCTTCGGTGTTGCGGTGATTGTGGATTGGTTGATCCTTTTCTTCTCCGTCCGCTCTATCAATAATATGGAATCGCTCTCCCGAACGAACATCACTTACTCGGGAGTTGGGAAGGGTGATTACGACCCGGGAACCGGAATTGATTTGGACAACCTCTCGTACTTACCGTACGGGCACGACAAACATCGCCGATCCGAATCCGCTTCAGCCAGCCTGTATTCACAAGGCCCGCTGGGGTCCTCGGCTTCACTGTATTCAGCCGAAGGGGAGACGGTGAAGTGGCATGAGGGAAGCCAATATCATCTTCCTTATAAGCCATAGATGGGTAGATAGATTTCATGAGCACTCTGGCGGTGTCCAGTTTTAGTATGCGGTTCCTTGATTTCCCTGTACAGTAGAATGGATATTGTCCACCGTCGGGTTCGTGTGAATGTCTCCGACTTGCCCTTCTTGGGGAGATTAATTTTAATACTTTCTATGGGATTTTATAGGACCAAACAGGGCGTGGTTGGCGAGCGCTGACGTGATCGGACAACGCCCCACGTCCCCGGGTTCGCACAGCCCAGGACCCTTATGTGGCAGCACATTTGTCTTATCACAGCAATACCATCCAACCGACGTATGCCGGTTGCGACAGCGTATTCGGCGACTAGCGACCAGCAGGACGTGAGACTGGTGGAAGTGATAAGCCTGGCCGCCCGGATCTCTGCATGAGTCGGCTACCCTAACTGCCATTCACCCATAAATGGCGCCCCTGACCGATCGCAAGCTGAGTTAGCGCGAAACGGGATCGATATCAGGAACCGTTCAGAGCACCTCTGTCTGCCACGCTCGTCTTGGCAGGTCCCTCGTTTATGGATCTAATTCCATGTGTCAGGACCCGGGCCACCGACTCTCCGCCGGCAGCTGGTGATGGGCGTGAGCGCCCAGATTTCTCGAGATGTCGTGTGATACGTTATTTACGGATGGATATGTGATAATCCCGAGCCTCCGAAGCATCGAGTTGATGCAGCGGAACGGTGTGGAATTGAATTGGTGGCAGGGGTGCCGCCCGCCAAGCCTGCGAAGAGGCGCCTCGAATAACCTCCTTCGGGCATCCCTCCCCAGACTCTCAGATCTCCCAAGACACACGCCTTCCTCTTGGCACCGTCGGAGGTACCTGATCCCGCCCCGTCATAGGCATGCCCTAATTTTGACCACTCTCCCTCCTGCTCACCTCCCCTTGTCTCTTCCCAGTCGCGTTCCACCTAAAGCCAACCATTCGAAGCGACTGCAACAATGCGCAGGCGACTCTTCAAGGGTATATCCGCCAAAGTGGATCTTGCAGAGTCAGTAATCTGTTTCTCTCATATCACATGCTCTGGATTTCAATGTTGACGACTCTCCCGTATCTCAATGCAGCGAACTATACGTAAAAAATGAGAAAGAGAGATTCGTCCCATTCTCCCTCAACCCATTCCGACAGCTCCGTCCTAGTCTCGTGGGCGAAGATTCTGAAGAGGAGCACGGTGACCGACCTCCAGAATGGTTAGAACTGGTCGGTTCCATTTTCGTAGTTTGTTGCTCCTGTCCAGGAGAAGGGCTAACTCGTTATTTGCATGCACGGCGCAGGCCGGCGATTTGGCGTGGACAGCGACCTTTTCATCCCTTACCTCAAAGGCCACAGTCACCGAACCCATTTCCGTGTATAACTACGCGGTTTTCTTCTGCCTAACGTGGCACCTCTGGGCGACACAGACGACCTACGACGTCCGATATTATACCAATGACTGGTGGCATCGAATGTTTTTCGCTACACAGCTAGGTGTCTATGCTATCCTCGCCTCATTCTCTGGGTCCTTCAACGTCGCCTGGCAAATCGACGACACGGCAACCGAAGTCTTCAAGGGCAACGTCTCTGCACTCACCAGTCAAGCCATCGACGAAAACCAACGGGACCTCATCACAATGAGCTTTAGAGGAATTAACCTCACGCTGTTTGTCAGTCGGATGCTGCTTTTCATACAATACGTGCGAGGTACGTCCCTCCTTTTTCATCTATATTCGATTCTGAGTCCTTTGCATCTGTAGCCCTGTGGTACCGTAAACGAACCGGACAATTCTGGTCATGGCGTTTCGTGCTCATGCCTCTCTCTATCTTGCTCGCTGGCTGTATGTTCCTCGGATGTTTCGTCGTGATCAAGAACGACCCACATTCAAAGACCGTGGCGATCTCGCAGTTGGCCCTATGGGTGAGCGACGGTTTCATCTGCCCGCTTCCCTGCAAGAGAGGGGACCATGGCTAACGGAGGTACTTCAGGGAATGGCTGTACTAGTACAGGCCGTTGCCGGGGCATTTACACCGAACGATGGTGTACGGGTCTTGAAGAGCGAAAGTGCCATGGCACCTCGGTTAGCGACATTGACAGTCATTATCTTAGGTATGCCCCTTCCTTTTGCAGTCTTCTCCACCGCTTATAGTTATCATTGCGATCGTCGTGATCCTACAGGTGAAGGGCTCAATGGGATCTGTGGCACGCTTCGCAGCAACATGAACCCTCTTGGAATCAACCAGACCATGATTGGGCTATCAGTGACGTACGTCATATTTGGCCTCTCTTTTCTCTCATGGCCTTCGACCGTAGCTAACCAAATTCATCGTAGAACGTTACTCATCCTATACTTCATCTGGCTCCTCTACTTCGATGGTGAGAATATTGTTCATGCGATCGGGCCATCTTTTGCTACACGTTGCTAAGCAGTCTTCCTCTGTATTCAAAGGCTTCCGAATCAAGTACTCGCCAAGCAGAATTCTGGAGGAAGTTTGGCTATTCCTCCACTTCCCTCTCCACCTTTCCCTAATTTTGTTGCTTGAAGGCATAAAAAACATATTCCGTCAGTGCAAACTATCTCCCCTAACCACATCCGCGCCCCCTCACACCTTGGCTTTTTGAGATAGTCTTTGCGAACGCGCTAGAGTCAGTTTGGCGTCTCGAGGAAGCGTTCGAGGAAGTCTGGCGGGAGTTTGCCGCGACGGGTCGGTTGCCAGAGCACCCAAGACTGGAGACACTATTGAGAGTACGTTCGTCCAATCGAATAAGCATTCTATCATTTCGTGACAAGCTTGCTTTCGCTCCTTTTCCCTGTTGAAAAAAAAGGTTTTAAGAATAAGCTGGCGGGAGGAAGCGGCTTTTCTAGTAAAGGATATGGACATGGACCTGCTGCTCGATGACCCAAAGGTCTCCGGTAGATTTGCCAGATGGTGGGGTACCGTCCTTCATAACGTCATGCTGGTGGGTTAGAAAAAAAACATCAGCGAACTGGGGCTCCGCTCCCAACTCCGTCACCCTGGCTCAAGGTCTATCCCTCTCTCTCTCTTGGGACGGCTCGTCACTAGTTATATAACGAGGAACCGGATCCAGAAGCAGAAGCTAATTACGAAAAGTTCTCCCAGAGCAGTAAGTTGATGTATAACGCGAGGGTTTCGAGGGGTGATGCTCAGACACCGGTATCTCAATAGGCGACGCCGCCCTCGCGGTCGATTTCATGGGCTATGAAAACCCATTAGTAGGTCCTCCGGTTCTATCATTCCAGCACGTCTCACGCAATATTTCTTACATTCTAGTTGGCTGGCATCTTCCGCCCTTACGTCTTCCAAATGCAATATGCGGGTCACTGGGTCGTCGCTGTTGCGGGGACGCTCATATTGTGCATGGCGATCATCAACACCGTACAACGTCGACCGAGGAATCAATTCGCATGGGGTTATTCCTTAAATCGGGGCATCATCGGGTTCATTTTAATCATTTTTGGAGCCGTCACAAGCACGTGGATAGAGAGAGACTCCTGGGCCGCTTGGATGTATGTCCTCGCATTTTCTGTTCTCCCTCCGGGGAAGGGTTCAGCGTCGTCCTGACATAACAAATGTGATTCTTCCCCATGTTCAAACGACAGCTTGCCAACCATCGCAATTGGCTACGGTGTCGCGGTCATTGTGGATTGGTTCATTCTTTTCTTCTCCGTTCGCTCTATCAAGAATATGGAATCGCGTTCCCGGTCCGAGGTCACTTACTCGGGCGTTGGGAAGGGTGATTACGACACTGGAACCGGAATCAAACTTGACAACTCTAGTGGTTACCCTACGGGCACGACAAACCTCGTCGATCGGAATCCTCTGGTGTACCCGGCTTCGCCGTATTGAGGCGAAGGGGGGGGATGAGAAGTGCATTAGGGAAGCCAATATTATACTCCGTAGAAGCCACATGGGCAGATAGAGTTCAAGAGCACCCTGTTGGTGTTCGCTATTCAGTATGCAGTTCCAGATCTAGATTCCCTTGTACAGTTAATAGGACGGATATTGTCCACCGCCGCGGTCGTGTGGAAGTCGCTGACTTGTCTTGAGGAGATCAAATTGAACACTTCTAACCGAATTTTTCAGGACTCCACAAGTCATCATTGCCGTATGGATGAGCACGGACCTGTCAATCGGGGGACCCAACGATGTCCAGGAGTTCGCACAGTCCAGGGTCCTCACCTGATAGGGCATTAGTCTTATCGCAGGAACAGCCTCATGCTCAAATCAAGCCACCCAATTCACATGTGCAGGTTGTGACAGCCTATTCTGCGACTGGCAGCCGGCAGGCGGGAGGTGAGACGAGTGGAAGTGGCCAGTCCCCGGGGTGGTAGGGCGCCCGGATCTCTGCCATCCCGACCAGGCCCCAAACTGCCAATTAAATGGTAGTCTTGAGCGCCCAGTTGGCCCGGGGGGGGGGATCAGGAACCGTTCGGAGCACCAACTGTCCCTGCCATGCTCGTCTTGGCAGGTCACTCGTTTATGGATGAAATTATTTTGCTTCCATGTGCCAGGACCCGGGCCACCCACTCTCCGCCGGCACCTAGTGATAGCCATGGGCGCCCAGACTTCTCGAGATGTCCAGTGATACGTTATGTATGTATGCGTAAGTCATAATCCCGAACCTCCGAAGCATCGAGTTGATGGGGCGGAACGCGGTTGGGTTGAAGCGGTGGCAGGGGTACCACCCGCTCAGCTGCATGGAGGCGCCTCGAATAACGCCCCTCGGACTCCCTCGCCGGGCTCACACATCCCCCAAGACATACGCCTTCCCCTTGGCAGGTCGAACCGACGTGATCATCCCGCCTCATCGAAACCATGCTCCAATTATGATTACTTACACCCCCTGCTCTTCTCTCACCCCCGTCCCTCCCCAATCGCGTTCCAACTGAAGCCAACCGTTCGACGTGCTTATTCTCCGACAATGCGAAGGCGATTCTTCAAGGGTATATCCGCTAAAGTGGATCTTTCAGAGTCAGTAATCTGTTTCTCTTATGTCACCTGCTCTGGATTTTCAACGAGGAAGCTGACAATGATTGATGTCTTACTCTCCTGTATCTCAACACAGTGGACAATACGTAAAAAACGAGAAGGAGCGATTCGTCTCATTCTCTGTCAACCCTTTCAGAGAGCTCCGCCCTGCTTTTGTGGGCAGACATGCAGCAGAAGAGCATGGCGAACGACCTCCAGAGTGGTTAGAACTGGTCCGTTTTCTCTTCCCGGTTCGTGGTTCCTGTTTGGGAGAGAGGCTAAGTTGTTATTCGCATGGGCTACGTAGGCGGGCGATTTGGCCTGGACAGCAACTTTTTCATCGCTTACCTCAAATACCTCGGTCACCGAGCCTATCGCAGTGTGGAACTACGCTGTTTTCTTCTGCCTAACCTGGCACCTCTGGGCTACACAGACGACCTACGACGTCCGATATTATACCAATGACTGGTGGCATCGAATGTTTTTCGCTTCGCAGCTCGGTGTTTACGCCATTCTCGCCTCATTCTCCGGGTCCTTTAACGTCGCCTGGCAAATCGACGACGAGGCACTCGAAGTATTCAAGGGCGACGTCTCTGGACTCACCAGCCAAACCATCGATCAGAACCAACTGGATCTTATCACAATGAGCTTCCGAGGTGTTAACCTCACGTTGTTTGTCAGTCGGGTGCTACTATTCATGCAATACGTGCGAGGTGCGTCCCTCCTTAAAAGTGCATATATATTTGTTTCTTAGCTTCTCTCCATCTCTAGCCTTGTGGTACCGCAAGCGCACCGGACAATTATGGTCATGGCGCTTTTTTCTCATGCCTCTATCTATCTTGTTCGCTGGCGGTATCTTCCTCGGTTGTTTCGTCGCGATCCGTAACGACCCACATTCGAAGACCGTGGCGGTCTGGCAGCTGATTCTATGGGTACGCGACGGTCTCAGCTGCCCGCTTCCCTTTCCAACAGAGGACCATGGCTGATGAACGTACTTTAGGGAGTGGCTGTGCTCTTGCAGGCCGTCGCTGGGGCGTTTACTCCGAACGATGGTGTACGGGTTTTGAAGAGTGAAAGTGCTATGGCGCCTCGGTTATCGACTTTGACAGTCATCATCTTAGGTATGCGCCGTCCTTTTGAAGTCGTCTCGACACCGCTTATAGTTATCATTGTGGTCGCCGTGACTCTACAGGTGAGGGACTCAATGGCATTTGTGGCACGCTTCGGAGCAACATGAACACTCTTGGAATAAACAAGGCAATGGTTGGGCTATCAGTCACGTACGTCTAAGTTGGCCCCTCTTGTCCCTCTTGGCCTGCAAATGTAGCTAATTAAATTCATCGTAGAACTTTGCTTATCTTATATTTCATCTGGCTGCTCTATTTTGACGGTGAGAGCACTACCCCTGCAATCGGGCGATGAATTACTACACGTTCAAGTTGCTAAACATCCTTTCTTCGTATTCAAAGGCTTCCGAATCAAATATTCGCCAAGCAAAATTCTGGAGGAAGTTTGGCTGTTCCTCCACTTCCCTCTTCACCTATGCCTAATTCTATTGCTCGAAGGTGTAAAAAACATATTCAGTTAGTGCAAGCCCTCTTCCTTAACCCCGTCGGCGCCCTCTAATTCTTTCATGTTTTTAATCTATAGTCTTTGCAAACGCGTTGGAATCAGTCTGGCGTATCGGAATGTCCTTCCAGGAAGTCTGGCAGGAATATACCGCAACTGGTCGGCTCCCAGAGCACCCAACATTGGAGACGCTATTGAGAGTACGTTCGTCCCATCGACGAAGCATATTATTATTGCTTGACACGCTCGATTGGGTTCTTCTCTGGTTGAAAATAGGTTTTAAATTTGAGCTGGAAAGAGGAGGCAAAAGCCCTAATGATCGCCGTGAGCAAGGACGTGAACCCCGAAAACCCAAATCTCGACGATCCAAAGATTGCCGGCACTTTTGCGAGATGGTGGGGTAAGATCATCCATGAGATCATGCTGGTGAGTCTAAAATAACATTTAAGAATATTGGACTTCGTCCGTGGCTCCGTCAGCCTGGCTCAAGGTCTCTCTCTCCCCTGGGGCGACCCGTCATCAGTTATACAGCGAGGAAGCGGACCCAGAGGCAGAAGCCAATTACGAAAGGTTCTCCCAGAGTAGTAAGTTCATGTATAATGCGATGGTTTCGAGAGGCGATGCTGAGACACCGGTCTCTGAATAGGCGACGCTACCCTCTCGGCCGATATCCTGAGCCCTGACAGTCCATTAGTGAGTAAACAGGTTCCCCGGTTCCATCATTTCAGCGCGGCTCACGGAATATCTCTGATATTTTAGTTTGCTGGCATCTTCCGTCCTTACCTCCTCCAAATGCAGTACACAGGTCACTGGGTGGTCGCTGTCGGGGGAACACTCATATTGTGCATGGCGATAATCAACGTAGTGCAACGTCGACCAAGGAATCGATTTGCATGGGCTTATTCGTTAAATCGTGGCATTGTGGGGCTCACGTTAATTATCTTTGGAGGTGTCACAAGCACGTGGATAAGAGAGGACTCCTGGGCCTTTTGGATGTACGTGCTCCAAGTTTCCCTCCCCCCGATGAGCAGTTTAGCGTACTGACGTAAAAATATGATTATCCCCGCATGTAATACCAGCCTTCCAACCATCGCAATTGGCTATGGTGTTGCGGGCATTGTGGATTGGTTTATCCTTTGCTTCTCCGTTCGTTCTATACAGAATATGGAATCGCTCTCCCGGTCAAACATCACGTACTCGGGCGTTGGGAAGGGTGATTACGACCCAGGAACCGGGATAGATCTGGACAACCTCTCATACCTACCGTATGGGCACGATAAACATCGTCGATCGGAATCCGCTTCAGCCAGCATGTATTCACAAGGCCCGCTGGGGTCCTTGGCTTCCCTGTATTCAGCTGAAGGAGACACGGAGAAGAGGCATGAGGGAAGCCAGTATCATCTTCCGTATAAGCCATGATGAGCGGGTAGGGTTTCTGAGCGCTTTGATGGCGTTTACTTTTTAGTACGCGCTTCCAGATTTTACTATACAGTAGTTGAATGAATATTGTCCACAAGTGACTCACTGCTTGCAACTAATTAGCTAAACGTATGCCCACCCTCTAGATGACGTTCAGCTTATTGTTGTAGACCTTCCTATACTAGAGTAGACGCCTAGGAGAAACACACTGGGAATGCGGGCAGGGAAATCTTGCCCAAACCTACGAGGACGACCTTACATGTAGCATCATTCACAAATCATCACTACCCCCCAACCTTGCGTTCAAGCCCTGGTGGTACCGCGCCTTGGGTGCCGCCCTTCTGGCTGGCAGGAATAACTTGTCAAATCCTTTTTTCAACCCTGAAGCATTTAAGGCCAATGCGAACGTGTTGAAAAGGACGAAGATGGCGATTTTCAAGAGCAAGGTCTCACTCGGAATGTTTTTTCTAGCCTCGGATGCGCCGGGAGCTGGCTCGTCAATTAAAAGGTGGTCCCTACATTGTCGAACGTAGTACTTGGGCCATCGAATGATACAGGGGTCGCAGCTTATACCATCGAGAAAAACCCGTGCAAGCCTGCGCTCCAAAGACCGCTTATCGAATACTGGATCATGCAAAAAGGACACCGCAGCCATGTGCGACGGCACCGTTTTCCCGACCCTCTGGCCAAGCTTAAGGAGCAGGCAGTAATAATTCAATCCATTCAGTTAGCAAACATTTCATTAAAATACTACTAGCTGTCAGTCTGCTCATCAGACATCGGTACTGTCGCTCTGCGCGACAACCCGAGAGTTAGAGACCAAAGTTATACGCCGCATGAGATCGAAGTACCAACGCGCCGATAATAAACGGTGACAACTAAAGTACGAAGGGATGAGCACAACCGTCTGCGGAGCAGCATTGACATTCAAACACAAATGGTCCAGGATCATGTGGTCACTGATAAGGAACCTTACCTTGACGGGATCACTCCAGGATGGCACGCCTGGCTCGTCAACAGTGCCAAGGCGACATATTCACTTGCTGGCACCTCCTTACAATGGTACAGGAGGCACCGCAAGACAAACGTACATAGATAGTGATCTAGGATGCGGACTAGTAGAGAGCCTGATGAAGGGTATTCCGTACGTTCGGTTAGGACGTTAAATCGAATGAAAAGTCCAGCGATTGAACGGGGAGGACGAAGAATGACGCATGCCTGAACGTGTTGAGCTGAAGAACCTCCCCCCCTTGGTCAGAGGGGGAGAACTTGCGTGACACTCGGCGCTCAAATAACAGGTCTGCTTAAGCTGGGTTGGGGCCGTGACGCCCGCCGCCACCGGTCGAACGCGTGGTTAGAATTCCCAAGGTAATATTCTGTGAGCCTCCAAGGCAATTTAATTACGAATTCCAGCAATATATCCTAAAACAAAGCATTCAGCTGGTCTCGATTTATTGAGAGGGCGGCCCACACGGCGATGCGCAGGGATCTCCGCGAGCGGACATTGTGCTCTGGAGACCGGCGATCTGTAGAGTTACAACATAGCACTTCATTGGCGTTTGTGAATAGCGCACTCATTTAACGAAGAAGGAGCAGGGCGGAGACCGCTTGTTGTTTGGCGTCGACCTACTTTGCGGTTCCATCGCAGTCGGGCCTCGCAGAAGCCCGGTTTGGGAAGGGGGGCGACGACAACCCAACTCACGCACGCGCTGTCACTTGGGTGACGAAAAGAGCCATTTTGAATGAGATTTTGTATTTGGAAACCCCTCTTTCACTCGGAAGGGGTTCTCGTACACGGGGTTCCTTGATAGAGCAATTCTATCAGCTCAAGGATTAAAGCATCGC
Organism: Tulasnella sp. 417; assembly: GCA_019633465.1. Lineage (NCBI taxonomy): Eukaryota > Fungi > Basidiomycota > Agaricomycetes > Cantharellales > Tulasnellaceae > Tulasnella > Tulasnella sp. 417. Next base: position 115,434 of record WSTY01000003.1, read on the forward strand.
TTGTGGCGCCAATCCAAGACGAGATTCTGGTGAGGCACTTGAGTCGTTTGGACATTGTGTATGCGGGACACTGGTTGCAAGAGGTTACCGCCTGAAGAGGGCACTACTGAGCTTGCCATTATCTTTCTGGAGGGAGTGACAAGTATACTGATCCAGAGATCTTGACTGACTTGGATGTATACCTCCCAATTCACACTTTCTTTCAGGTGAGACCTATGAATATCGGCTTCATAACTTCGATGGGATCACCGAGACATAAAGAATTTCATCCGGCATGCGGCTACGGTCTCCCCCGCTTTTATCTCTCCGACAGGGTCGCGTGGCGACCTCGCTTACTGGCCTTAGGTGGATCGATTTCACACTCTCCCTGGAGATATGATCTTGGACAAGTGCCAAAGCCCCAGGCTCCCCATCAACATAAAACAAACCACATACCGTTCAATCATCAACTCCACCGAGGTTATGCTTTCAAGAATCCGTTCCCATTAGCACGCTGCTTTCGACACAGAAGTCATACGTTCTTCGAATTAAACCACAAATAGACGGAACCTATTGAAATGGGTTCCAACAAGCATCTCAGGTGATTGGCGACCGAGTAACTAGACGTAAGGCGGGCTGATAGTGGTCTGCCGCCGGAGAAATATTCCGCCGGGACGTTCATATTGCCGTGGAGTGTGGGAAAAGCGCTAAATCATAACTCGGTCCTTGTCTGTTACTCGGACGACCCCTGGTATCCTCTACTGAGCGCCCATAAATGGTACACTGGTGACCAACCAGTTGATAGGGCAAGCCAGAAAACCATCCGAAGCGGCCAAAAAACGCTGCCTCCGACACATTCGTCGAAGGTTGTTCCTTAACGAAAGCAGTAATTTTGGGAGATCCTTTGCAGGGACCCCGGTCACCATCTATCCGCCGGCGTCTAACGCGTGACGCGAGCGACCTTACGCTCCGGCCCACTGGTACCTGAGGTCGGTTGGGTCAGTGAACACCCCGGGCCTCCGGTACGTACATTGATTGAGCCGATATTAAAGTGATGGAAGCGGCGCTTGCCGTCGGCAGGCGCCTCGAATAAGACGCGAAGGCTTCGGACTTTCAGAATCTCCAGGCTACCGGCTTCTTCGCAAGTCTCGCAATACTTAACCTCCCCTTGTCAGGACGATGTGCCCAGGTCTGCCACTCCTCTTTCTCTCGTTGGGTCTTCTAGTCACACTCCCAAGACATGGATTTCGTCGGGAGCTTCTTAGCCAGAGTTGATCTTTCAGAGTTAGTATCCTTTCTCTCCCATAGGACTCGGTCTGAATTACAAGGTCGAAACTTACGATAATTCTCCGTACTCTATTCTTCTCTGTCACCCGTTAGCGAACAATACGTCAAAAAGGAGAAAGAGCGATATATCAAGCCGAGTGTCACCCCCTTCCGAGAACCCCGCGACGGTCCGGCTGACAAAGATGAGGAAGATGAGGAAGGTGAACGGCCTCCAGAGTGGTTAGAGCTAGTCCGTCCCTTCTTCTTGTTCTGCTGTCCATGTACGGGAGAAGTGCTGAGTTATCGTTGAATGGTCATCCACGCAGGCAGGCGACTTGGCCTGGACAGCCACCTTTTCATCTCTTACCTCAAACACATCCATCACAGATCCCGTCGGAATAGGCAACTACGCAGTGTTTTTCTTCTTGGCATGGCATCTCTGGGCTACACAAGTCGCCTACGACATCCGATATTACACCAATGACTGGTTTCATCGAATCCTCTTTGCTTTGCAGCTAGCTGTCTACGCTGTGCTCGCCGCGTACTCTGATTCGTTTAATGTTGGCTGGAAGATTACATCTGATGCAACAGATGTCTTCAAGGGCAATGTTACGCAACTCACGGGTCAAGCCATGGATGATAATCAAGAGCACCTCATTACGAAAAGCTTTAGATATGTCAACATGATTTTATTTATTAGTCGAATGATATTGGTCGCGCAATACATGCGAGGTGAGACTTTCCCTTTCTCATAAATGACCGTTTCTTTTACCCTTTTCCATATTATAGTTATGGCCTACCGCAAGCACACCAAAGAAGTCCGGTCGTGGAGGTTCCACCTTGCGCCTTTAGTTATCGGCATCGCTGGATTTATCTTCCTCGGGTGCTTTTTTATGATCAGGGAAGGTCACGGTTCAAAGATTGTGGCGATTCTGCAGCTCGTCCTATGGGTAGGCTTTTGTTTCAGCAGCCCGCCCTCATAGCATGGAAGAAATCCAACTAATTATCGCGCATTAGGGAGTGGCTGTATTATTGCAGGTCTTTGGTGGAGCGTTGATCCCCAAAGATCATGAAGGAGCCCTGAAGAGAGAAAGTCCTATGGCACCTCGGTTAATAACGTTGACGGTCATTATCCTGGGTATGGCACCTTCCTACTTTTCTGGGCAATCGCTTTCTGGGCGCTTACAAATACCCTTGTGGCCCCATTGATGTCTTTCAGGTGAAGGACTCAACGGCATCTGTGCTACACTTCGTCACAACATGAATTCTCTTGGATTCAGCAAGACTATGGCCGGGCAATTAGTCGCGTGCGTCTGAATTGACCTCACCCTCTTATCTTGCCTAAAAACGTAGCTAACTGACTACATTGTAGAATCTTGTGCATCTTTTTCTTTATCTGGCTCTTCTACTTTGACGGTGAGAACGTTATCCTACTCCGAGCCCCGTTCCTGGATTGCGAAACCTTACTGAACACCTCTTTAAACTCAAGGCTTTAGAGTGAAGTACTCCCCTCATAAGCCTAGAGTGAAAGCCTGGGTCTTCTACCACTTTTGGCTTCATCTCAACTTGATCCTGGTACTAGAAAGCATAAAGAATCTGTTTAGTAAGCACATTCTATCTTTAATACAGTCAGTCACCTCAGTATTCTCTGACTGCCTCCCGTGGTCTGATGGATAGTCTATGTGAGCATCCTAGACTCGCGTAGCCGTCTTGACGACGCGTTCGACGAAGTACGGAAAGAATATCAGGCGACAATGCGGTTCCCCGAGCATCCGAAACTGGAGAAACTATTGAGGGTACGTTCGTCATATTAAGCAGGCACAGTATCACATAGTGACACGCTTATTTGATACTTTTTCTTTGCCGGCAAAGGTTTTAAATATGAGTTGGCAGCAAGAGAAAAACGATCTCCAGGGGGCCATAGACAAAGACGCGGACCCATCTGGGAACATGATCAATGTGGCCAGTCAGATTTGGAGGTGGTGGGGTGAGGTGGTTCACAACGCCATTTTAGTGAGTACTATAGAAACTCAGGAAACCTGTGGTCCCATCACTCCCCGGCTCACGGTGTATCCCTCCCTTGGCATTACCCACCATTAGTTATATAACGAAGAAAAGGACCCAAAAGCAGAATACCACTTCGACAACCTCATCTATAGTAGTAAGTTCATGTAGAGCACAAGTGACTCTAGAGACGATACTGAGGTACAAATGGTGTCATTAGATGACACCGCCATCGCAGAGGATTTTTTAAGTGATGACAAACCATTGGTGAGCAAACCTGCTGTTCGGCCCGACCATCTCATCGCCTCTCACGGTATATTTCTTCTTCTTTCTAGGTTTTCGATTTCTACGACCTCTACCTCCAAAAGATGGCGTCCACAGGTTACTGTGTTGTCATTTTCGGGGGGTTACTCCTCTATGCCATGGCAGTCATCAACTCGTTACAATCCCGACCGAGGAATCGATTCGTATCAGGCTATAACCTAACTCGGGGTGTCCTTGGGGCCGCACTATGGGTCATTGCGATTCTCTCGGCCAGCAAGATTGAAGAGGAAGGCTGGGCCGCTTGGATGTACGTCTTCTAACCCCCCTCTCCCGCTCCGGTAAAACAACCCACATGCTTACATTAAATATGGCTCTACTCGCCTTCAATATTTAGACTACCATCTATGGCATTTGCCTACGGAATAGGGGTCGGTGTGGATTGGGTGATCCTTCATTTCTGCGTTCAATCTATCCGAAATATGGAATCCCTCTCCCCTCAGCTTCCGCCCTTGCCGTATGACCACGAACAATCTCAGCAATTAGAGTCTTCCCCAGCTGGTACGGATATTCAAGGTCAGAAGGGATCCTCGGACTTGGTGGATGCGGCTGGAAGGGAAAAGGGGGAGTTACACAGGGAAAAGTCGGAATCATCTTTCGTGTAGGTCACACGAGGGCAAATATAGCTCATGGACACTTTATCACGTTTAATTCTGGGTTGGTCGTACGCGACTCCGGACTTTCATGTCCAGTAGCTAAATGGATGTGCATCCGTTGGACATTGGGTAGCGGGCGGCAAACTACTATAATATCAAAATAACTTTCAGAGTATAACAACGCTTTTATCTCCCCCGCTTCAGCTGGTACCAATCGGCAGCGGAGCTAACGACCCTACTTCATGTTTATAACTGGCAAGATATGTAGTCAACGTCATCTTAGAACGAACGATACCACTGTAATCAGATCCCAGACGTATGCTGGATGTATGGGGGAGCTCCTGCAAAGGATGTTAACCTCATTGATATACTCAAACAACCGTCACATTGCACCACACTCGAGTAAACCCCTCGCCTCTCGCGAGTCTACGAGCACGCAGGGAGTGCTGGATGCAAACTAGACTAGTGTTGGACTGCCGCGAACTCTCGGAGGGCATTCGTAAACGGGATTCGCGTCCTCTTGAATCAGTAGGGCGAAGGGGAGGCCGGATCAGTCGTTGTGTTCTAGTTAGGGGAGAATGCAATTTTCCTTTTGGAATGTGCTGGTTGCGATCTCGAGGATTCTGTTGATAGGGGGATGAGATTTTGGAGCACTTGAAACTCAGGAAAGGGTCAGGGAGAGAGCTTATATTATCATGAAATGGGTGTCTCTGACAATCCCGTCTCCGACTCCGAAGCATCAGAAGGAAAGCGTTGCGTTGAGCCGTACACTTGGACCGGGCTATGCCCCTTAACGCCGCCAAAAGCCGCATCCCCCTCCCAACCAACTCCCCACCAAATCGTTCCTGTAAACCCACCTGAGAAGTTCCAAAGTCTCCGCATGATTAGTTTCAGAGAATATGCGCCAGTTTGAGGTTCAAAGCGGTCTACGCCATTATTTCGAGTGAATCTGAGAGACACGATTAGGCGCTCCCCGCCACATTTCTGAACAAGCCCCAGACTCTAGAGCGCCCTCGACGTCTTCTTCCGAGAACGTCCAATTAAGGAGGGACTGGCAACGGGCAACTATGCATTTTGGCCGATGCATAAATATTCAGCGACGTCTTGGCCGAAATGAAAGATAAAAGGAGAGGCCCGGGAATGTTGGTCGCAAACTGTCCAAAACACGACGGAGCACCGCCCCTTAACAATTCCGACTGAGTTTGTTGAGTCAACTTCGCTTTCTGCGTCACATTTCTTCTGCTCCACATTTCCGAATTCGTTGGTCGAAGGGAGAGCGCTCGGGACCCCCGTCACTATTTGGCCTCGGCCGATCAGGGGTGAGCAGGAGGACCCTGAGCAACGTAAGACTCCGGCGAGTAATTTCAGGTCAGACTGAGCAGCTGATGATCCCAAGCCTCTCAAGCAGTGCAATGAAGCGGATGCTCTCGAATGAGAGGGGTGGCAGGGGTGCTAACCGCCCGGATATTGCGGTGCACACGACAAGGTCCCGTCGCAACCCCCTTAGCATTTCCCAGGCTACCGGCCTCTTGGCATCGCTGTCCTAAAATACTTAACCTCGCCTCGTCAACTTGTCCCTGCCACCGCTCCCCTCTTTGCCCCCTCCCCCAAGTACCTCTTTCCCAGATCCCTTCTTGAACGATCTTCCGAAGCAGCGCTGACCGGAGCCGGCCCTTCGACGCGTCTCTTCTCCAATGACCCGGCGATTCTTCAAGGGGTTTTCCGCCCAGGTTAATCTGAAAGAGTTCGTCCTCCTTTTTTTACTAGTATTACCTGGTCCGGATCGGAACGTCGCGGCTAATGACGGTAAAATTTTCGCCTCCCTCATCGCCGAGCAGTGATCTATATGTAAAAAACGAGAAAGAACGATTCGTCCGCTTTTCCGTCAACCCGTTCAGAGATCTGAAAGGCAAAGCGTCGGAAGAAGACGAGGAAGGTGAAAGACCCCCGGAGTGGTTAGAATTGGTTCGTCTTTTTTCATGGGCACCTCCGGTTCAAGTTGTGGCTTACAAGGACAACGCACTGTTTGTTGATCGCGACGCGCGCGCGTATAGGCTGGTGACCTGGCATGGACTGCCACCTTTTCATCACTAACTTCAAACACATCCGTCACGGAACCCAGCGCAGTCTGGAACTACGCGGTGTTCTTCTGCTTGACGTGGCATCTATGGGCCACCCAAACCACCTACGACATCCGCTATTACACCAACGACTGGTGGCATCGCATCCTCTTCGCCTCGCAATTGGGCGTTTACGCTATCCTTGCCGCATTTTCGGGCTCGTTCAACGTTGGTTGGCAGGTCGACCCCAATGCGACGGATGTTTTCAAGGGCAATGCGACCGACCTCACCGGCCAAGCTATGGATGCCAACCAAGAGTACCTGATCACGAAGAGCTTCAGAGGGATCAATGCAATGTTATGCATTAGTCGTACGCTGCTATTTGCGCAGTATGTGCGAGGTGGGTTGCCTTTCTTTTTCCGAGCACCGCCTTGCTTGATGACTGACTCGCTTCAAACATGAAAGCCATGTACTACCGCAAACGTAGTGGGCAATTCTGGTCATGGCGATTCCTTCTCACACCGTTCGCCACCGTGTTTGCCGGAGGTATCTTCCTTGCCTGCTTCCTTATGCTGAAGGAGGACCCGGACTCGAAGAACGTGGCGATCACCCAGTTAGCCCTGTGGGTACGTGTCACTTGCTCCCTCGTTCCGCCATGGGATTTCGAAACGCTGAATGGATATAATCAGGGTGTGGCTGTATCTTGCCAAGCGATTGCGGGAGCCTTTACTCCCGAGGATGGTTCCCGAGTCCTGAAGAGTGAAGGCGCGATGGCACCTCGTTTGGCATCCTTAACCGTGATCATCCTGGGTATGTTTTCGTTCGCAATTGTTTTCTCCCCTTGGAACTGACCTCCCCTGTAACCTCTCCTATCTCATATAGGTGAAGGGCTGAATGCCATCTGTGCTACTCTCCGTAACAGCATGAACTCCTTAGGCTTGAGTCGGACCATGGTTGGTCAATCGCTCACGTACGTTCAATTCTTGGTGGTTCTTCGTGACCTTCCTGACTGGCTTCACTTCAGCATGCTGCTTGTTCTGTACTTCATCTGGCTCCTTTACTTCGACGGTGAGCATCCTACTTGCGTGTGTTGCAACCTAGGAGGGTCACGTGACTAACGTGTCTGCCGGAACCGGTCAACAGGATTCAGAATCAAATATTCGCCAAGTAAAATTCTCGAAGAGCTCTGGCTATACCTCCATTTCCCACTTCACCTCAGCTTGATCCTCCTGCTCGAAGGCATCAAGAACGTGTTTAGTACGCCGGCACATGTTCATCAGCGACCGTCTCCGGCATCTAATATCCTATCCAAACTTTGTGAACAGTCTACGTGAACGTCACAGAATCGTTCGCTCGTCTCAGCACCGCGTTCGACGACGTTGTGACCACCTTCTCTTCGACGGGCCAGTTCCCGGAGCATCCAAGGCTGGAAAAATTGTTACGAGTGAGATCGTACTCATGCACATGACCACCCCTCATCCTCTGACACGCTAGCTCCGGCATTTGAATTCTCTAGGTGTTGAAGATGAGCTGGGAACAGGAAGCTAAAGATCTCATGATCGCCATTCAGAAGGATGGCGCAGACCCGACCGGCGGCAGTGTCAACGTTGACAGCCAAATTTGGAGGTGGTGGGGGACAGTAGTCCATAACGTCATCTTGGTAAGTTTAGAGAGGGTTCCCGCCGACCGCATCTCCCGTATGATTTCGCCAGAGGTCTGATTCGGTCCCGGCTCATCATGCATGGATTTTAGCTGTACAACGATCAACCCGACCCAGAAGCTGAATACCAGTTTAGTCAATTCGTTGCAGCCAGTAAGCCCTTTGTGGACATCCGTATACAGGGAGCTCGATGCTTAAAACGAGGGGTGATGTTTGATAGACGACACCGCCCTTGCAGCGGATTTCAATGATGACAATGCCCCATTGGTAAGTCGGCTTGCCTCCTGCGTCCTTACCATTCCATCGACCGCTCATTAAATATCCACACCTCCAGCTATCCTCTTTCTACAACAAATACTTCTATCAAATGGCATATACCGGCCACTGGATGGTCGCGGTTGCTGGTACCCTCATCTTGTGTATGGCGATCGTCAACGTGGTACAACGTCGACCGAGGAACCGGTTTGCGTGGGGTTATTCCGTGAACCGTTCGATCATTGGAGTGGCCTTGATCATTGTTGGAGGTGTCACAAGCACTTGGATCGATCGAGAGAATTGGATGATCTGGGTGTACGTACCGCTCTTCTCTCCGCCGTTACCGTGTTTGTGTCTCACCGGTGATCATCTGTTTCGGCTCTGCAGTCTTCCAACTGTTGGTATCGGCTACGGTCTAGCAGTCGTCGTAGACTGGTTCATCCTCTTCTTCTCCGTTCGCTCCATCCGGTACATGGAATCCCTGGCCAACCTGAACCCTCCTTACTCCAGCGTCGAGAAGGGCGATTACATCGCTTCACCCGGAGTCAACCCAAATCAACCCGAGTACTCGCCTTATCCCCACAGTCAACTTCACCGAGTGGAAACTGCCCCGGCCGGTATGTACGCCCAAGGAGCAGCCACTTCCACCGCTTCGTTGTATGCACCGGGAAGAGAGACGGACAGGTTGCACCAGGGAAGCCAGTATAATCTGTCGTATGTTCGATGATAGGGACATGTTCAGCTCATTAAACACTCTTGTTCTACTACGTCTTCTCCCTCTTTTTTTCTCTTCCTTTTTTCATCCGTGAAACGATTCGGACTATGGGTTATATATTGGGCTCTTGGGTCGATAGTACGCGCTTCCGAATCTCTATGTATGGTGGTTGAACGTAGTGGTATCCGATGGACATCAAGTTTTGGATGGGAACCGAGTTTTATGCCGCAATGTGGCGCACAGCATTGAGGGCCGGCCTCCTCGTTGGCATGGCCGTGGAAGCGCCTGCTCACCTAAAAAGGAAGGTGTCAGACCACATCAGGCGCCTACTTCGAGGAATGTGCACTGGAGCAACCGAAATCGCCAGCCCGGGGGCACCTTCCCGATTCAGCAATACTGATCGATCGATGCAGACGCTTGATGGACATTCGATACTTCTTCAGCAGATAACCGAGGGATCAAGATAATAAATAAATAAATCGCAAAACACCCAACGGACGAGGGTAGATTGAAAAATATGTGGCCCTTTTTCCGACCGTCCCGGCGGCGTCGCCCATGTTTGTAAGGAAGCCGAGCGGCAAGAGAGCTGACTAGCTGAGACGATTGATGACTTGACTTACTTATAAAGTGATAATTGAACAACAATATGTGGTTCGATTGTCTTTATTCGTTCAAACAGTCGAGGGTCGTTCAGAGTGGCATGAAGCAGAGAACACAAGAAACCCTTGGAGCCCTCGGTATCGCTCATGCCGTTATCAGCGAGGATACGCCGACAATCCCATCAAATAATTTTATGCAAGATAATGGTTCGCTCCTGGGCCAAGTCAGTTAAAATTGCCGCGGGTCGTTGTCAGTCCTGGAAGATCAACCGCCTCCCGTATCCGGGCCGAGCAGCGTCGATTCAGGTCAATCCCAATGACCAATATCTTTCATCAGAATATCTTCTTCCACTAGAAAACGGGTTAATAATAGAGTTTTACTGGTCTTAGATATACGTATGGACCATATAGCAAGCGTTTAAAACCGGCGGCTTATCGGTGAATTATGCGGGTGTCCGTGCGCATGGCCAAGCTCACCACCCTCCCTACACGATATGAAAACCTGGAAGGTCGATTCCGAACCGGTCAACAAGACTGTGGTCGGGCGTTTAGGATACTCTGAAACAGTTCCCGTCCTAGGCTAGATGATGTCCGAAGTGGCTGTGAGATAACGCTCCCGGCATCGAACGTCACTGCCCCGGGAGACTTACGAAGTTGGACAAGCTAACGAGAACGCGTTAAGACTTCGAGATGCGTAGCTTTACTATGCGAAACGGTAGATATTAAACCCGGACACATGGTAAATACATGTCTTAATGGCGCTCTGAATAGAACACCGCCACTCAAGATCGTCTGTTCAACTGAGCTCATCCTGAGGAGGTCCTGAACCGGAGCGCGTTCCCCAGGAGCTCATTCAGTTCGACTAATATGGTGCCCAAGGCATGTTCCCTTTTACACACTGGTGTTAAAATTCCCATCCTTGTCCTTAGGAGGCAGGACGGAGCGGACCCCGGGCACCGGGTCTTCGGCAGCGCCGCCATACGTTGCTGTGGTGCAATTTTCGAGTTCCATATCAGTAAAAAACTCCAAGAGTCGGCTCTAGACATTATCTAACGTTCGACTGGGTTCCTTGAAGTTTTGGTACATTTTCGATGTGCCGAACTTGTCCTCAGGGGTTGGGGTGACCATGGTCTACAGGTTCTCGTGCGGTGAGGAGATGCAGTTCGGAGAACGCCTGCTTTATCGCCGACCGCGACGACGCGTTCGTTAAACACTGTCCCAACCTCAGATACATAAATACGACACGCTCGTTATTCCAAAATGAAGCTCGGTCTATTCGGTGCTATCTGTAACAACTTAATCATCCTCCTAGCCATTGATCAACAGTCTTCAAACGAGTTCGAGAAGTGCAATCTAGACACTTCCCAAACGAAATCAAGCTTCATTTGAATGGCTACGGACCTCATGACGCGTCTCGTTGCGGATGTGTCGCTCTCAGAGTGAGGGTAGAAATGCATCGATATCCATTACCCTACTGATGACGCTCTGCTATCATTCCAGTGAACAATACGTGAAAAACGAGAAAACGAGATTCATTCCATTTTCTGTGACCCCTTTCCGTGAAACCCAACCAACAAACCACGTAGGAGAGTCTCAGTGTGGAGAAGAGGTGGAACGATCTTCGGAGTGGCTAGAGCTGGTGCGAAAAGATTGGGACCACGGCTTGGCTGAGGCTGACGTGTACCTTGAACGGGTCAGGCTGGCGACCTCGCTTGGACGGCCAGCTTTTCATCAGTAACGTCCAATACCACTGTTACTGAACCTATCGCCGTGTGGAACTACGCAGTGTTCTTTGCCTTGACGTGGCACCTTTGGGCCACCCAGGTGAGGTTTTCGAAAGTCGGTGTCACATGGGAATGATTTTGGGCACTAACTTGGCCGTTTGACGCAGACCACATATGACATCAAGTACTACACCAACGACTGGTGGCACCGGGGTCTGTTCGCCTCTCAACTAGCGATCTACGCTATTCTCGCCGCAGTCTCAGGTTCCTTCAACATCGGGTGGGAGATCAGCCCTGACGCTATGAATCCCTTCGCCGGCAACAACACCGTGCTCACCAACGAAGCCATTCGGGAAAATGAAGTTTTGTCGATGAAGAACAGCCTTATAGGGGTCAACATTGTTCTGTTTTTCAGTCGAATGCTGTTGTTTTCGCAATACCTTCGAGGTTGGTCAACAACTCGCGCCACTGTTGTCTCTGGCGAGGAGTTGAGAACCCCTCTTATTCGTAGTCATGTGGTACCGTCGCCAGAGCAAACAAATTTGGTCTTGGCGATTTTACTTGCCTCCTGCCTCAATATTCACCGCTGGATGTATTTTCCTTGGTTGTTTTATCATGCTCAGGCATAACGATGGCAATAAGTTCGTTGCTATCATACAGCTTACGCTCTGGGTACGAGGTTTCTTTCTCCGAACTCCACGCAAATAGGGCGAGCTCACGGAGAACTGGTTTACACAGACATCAGCCATCGCCATCCAGGCACTGGCTGCAGCTTTCACCCCAGAAGACACCGAAAACGTTTTGAAGAGCAAAAGCACTCTTACACCTAGATTATCAACCCTCACGGTCATCATCATGGGTAAGTATCACTTCTCTCTACACCTGAGCTCTTCCTGGACTGCTTACTCTCAATGAAATAGGTGAAGGGCTCAACGGCATGTGTAGCACCCTTCGGAACAGCATCAACTCCTTGGGGCTAACGTCAAAAATGATTTCTGAGGCGTTATCGTAGGTCTCACTTTGTCTGTTTTGTATCCGACTCAACCTCAAGCATTCCCATAACATTACGATAGGATGCTTCTGGTTCTTTACTTCGTTTGGCTACTATACTTTGACGGTAGGCGACTTCTGCCATATTTCCATCCCGCAATACCTATTGAGGACAGGACCCCAAAGGGTTTCGAGTGAAGTCTCCTTCAAACAGAGCGCTGGAGGAGCTGTGGCTGTGGTCACATTTCCTTCTGCACCTTAGCTTGATACTGTTACTCGAAGGCATCAAGAATATGTTCAGTAAGCTTTTGGTTGACGGTGACAACCAATTACTTTCCCTTTAATCCAATGGTGTGATTAGTTTTCGCCAACGTCTTCGGGGCCGTCGAACTTCTGGGGGAGGCTTTCGAGGAAGTGGTAGATATCTTCAGCGAAACTGGAGAGTTCCCTAAACACCCCCGGATCGAGGCTTTTTTGCTAGTAAGACCTTCTGCCTCTTCTCGAAGGGGTGAGATCAACTAAGTACTAGTTCGTACCTAGCCATTGAAAATGAGCTGGCAACAGGAAGCTCAAGATTTTACGACCCTCCTGGACAGTAGCATCGATGGTCCCATTGCGACGCCATTTGCCCAGCTCAATCGATGGCTAGCAACTACTACTCATAATATTTTCCTTGAAAGTACCTTTTAAATCTCGCGTTATGGTTGCTATCTGACCGCAATGACAAATCACAGCTTTTCAACGATCGGCAAGATCCCGAGGCGGAGTTCGAATTCACCAACTTTCTTTCGCAAAGTAAGTTAATCCGTGGGACGTGATACATTCTATGACCTGTACTAAGCCATATGGTCTAGACGATACTGTTGTTTTAGATGACGTTTGGGGAGATAGTGTATTGGTAAGATCATTTTCGCAACACCAATCTGTCCGCGTCCTTGAAGACCACATTTCTAGATGAACCAATTTTCCCACCGGTACAGCGAGCTCATGTCGTATAGCAGTAACTGGATCCTTGCTGTATCTGGTATGCTGCTTTTCTGCATGGCGATCCTGAATGTCATGCAACGCCGCCCGAGAAACCGGTTTGCCTGGGGCTATTCGTTCAACCGAGCCGCGATCGGATCCATTCTTATCTTTACTGGAGGTTCAACGAGTAAGGTGGATATGTCCACATCCCGGCTATACTGGCTGTGAGTGTCCTCGCACTCTCATAGATGTCCGAGGTGCTCTTGCAGGATCTCACCTATATCAATCGCAGCGTTCCAATCGTCACTCTGTGCTACGGTGTTGCTGCAGTAGCTGATTGGATTATTCTCGTCCTCTCAATGCGCTCAATATGCAAGAAGGAGTCTTCCTTCGACTCCAACACTCACACCGGGCACACCGCCGTTCCCAGCCGCGCGACGAACGTGCGGAGCTTCTTCGGGCATTTCCGCGCCCAACCTGCTTCACGGCATAGAAGCTCAATGACTTCCCACACCGCGCTATCCGGCCTGCACACCGCCAGGGTGATGTATCACATTCAAGATGAAGTCTTCGAGCGGAGGAGGGTCCACCACATGTATCCTAATCTCTCGTACTGTCCTTACAGGCAGGAATCAGGAGGAAGGCTCAATAAATCGCCGATGCCAATATTTCAAAGAACCCATGAAAGAGTATCCCATGATAGTAATATCCGGGGGACAAAGTCGCGCCAGCGAAACGATACCGACGACCGTGGTGAAGGGATGGACCGATTATGATGCGTTATAGTTACGAATAACCAAAATAGTACTAGACACATTGATATTTTCTTATTATACTTTATTTACTCCATTATGTCTTTAACACGATACATCCCCGGTCCAAAAGGGCAGAGCCTTCGCTCTATCACGGCGGAAGCGCCATTCTCTGACGCTCGGATCCAGGGATCGACAAAGACATTTCGTTCCTCGGATCTCATGACAGACAGGGAAGCGGCGGAATCGCATCCTGCTATACACATTTAAGACATTCTGAGACTCATTTCCGTCGGGCGAGGAAGGTGCCGGGGAATCCGGACGGCTGGAATTATATACCCAGCGCCTGGTGTGTATATGCGACGGCCGCGACATCCAAAAGTGGTGAAGATAAACAGCTTTCAGCGTATCGCACCAGGTGCACCGATCCAAGGCCAATCCTTGTGGCCTCGATCTTTTAGCGGAATAGCTTTTTACAACGTCACTGCCCCCAAAGACCTTCGAAGGCGGACAAGCTAACGAGTGGGTTGAAGGGTCATATGACGGTGTTAAGGCTTCGAGGTGCATCGTGCACCGTGGTTAGTCCCGGAAACATGGTAGATCCATGTCTTCAAGAGCTCTTCAGAATGATAAGAGCAGGCTCGGAGGAGAGCACCGCCACCCATGTTGTCACCCATTAGAGAGCGTGCGATCCGCCAAATTTGAGCAAATTCGACGTGCGGAACACAACCAGCAAAGAATCACGTATCCCGTCCCAAGAAGAGACTCGGCCACGCTGAAATTCCACGTCAAGCAAGTGAGTACAGTCCCAAAAATGAATACAAGCTATCTTGGACTACACGCTCACCAGAGCTTGCGACACCCGTCGGAGGGATATACTCGAATTTGCTCAAATTTGCGCAATAGTCCCTGACAGTGGAGTGATGGAGCGTGTTTCGCACGTCGATTTTGCTCGAAAATGCTGCATCGCACGCTCTCTATTATGCAACCGAGAGCGGCGTGGACCTCGAGGGGGTCCCAAACCGAGGCATGTTCCCAGGGAGCCCATTCATTTCGACCCAAGGCGGCATTGCCTTTGACACACTGAAACCACTTGAGCCTGAAATTCCCAACACCGTCCCTGCGGCGCGGAAAGTAACGAGAGGGCGGACCCCAGTCACCGCTTGCGGGTGATCGTTTGCCGGGTCATGGGTGGACGCCGGACTTGCGAGTTATGCATGGAGGATACTGATCACATCGGGAAGAGGGTAACCCAAGGCTAGCCGTGCTTAAGCTCTTCGCGCACCAGGACGTTTTCGAAGTATCGAACTCAATTTGTCCTCCGCCGCAGGGGTGACAAGGGTCCACCGGTTCTGAATGCGGTGCAAAAATCTTGTCCCGGAGAAAGCCTCATATGATCGCCGAGCGCAAGGAGGCGCTCGTTCAACTTCGTCCCCATTCCGGGTACATAATACGAAACCCCCGTTAACAAATCAGGAATGAAGTTCAATCCATTCCCCTCTCTTCAAAAGCTTGATCGGCCGGGAGCTATTTGTTCAGCCGCCTTCAAACAAGTCGAGTGAACTTCCCAACAAAGGCAAGCATTCCAATGGTTACAGAGCTCCTTAAAGGCCTCATCGCGGCTATCTCACTTTCCGAGTAAGGGTAGACATTGATCGATGCCCATTGCCGCACTAATAACGTTCTGCTATCATTCCAGTGAACAATTCGTGAAAAACGAGAAAGCGCGATTCATTCCATTTTCTGTGAACCCTTTCTGTGAACCCCAACCAAAGAATCATTCGGGTGAACCCCGCTGTGGAGAAGAAACGGAACGACCTCCTGAGTGGTTAGAACTGGTACGAAAAGATTATAACCACCACTTGGATTGATGTTGACATAAGGCCGAGTTAGGCTGGGGACCTTGCGTGGACCGCCAGCTTTTCCTCGGTAACGTCCAACACCACCGTTACCGAACCTATCTCCGTGTGGAACTACGCAGTGTTCTTTGCTTTGACCTGGCACCTTTGGGCTACTCAAGTGAGACCCTCGACAGTCCACATAAGGTGGAAATCATTTTGGGAACTCACTTTGCGCTCTGCCGCAGACCACCTACGACATCAAGTACTACACGAACGACTGGTGGCACCGCGGTCTGTTTGCATCTCAACTAGCCATCTACGCCATTCTCGCCGCGGTCTCCGGATCCTTCAACATCGGATGGCAGATTAGCTCTGACGTCATGAATCCCTTTTCCGGCAATAACACTGTTCTCACTGTCGAAGCCATTTGTGAAAACGAAATACTATCTATGAAGAGGAGCTTCATCGGAGTTAACGTCGTCCTGTTTATCAGTCGAATGTTTTTATTTTCACAATATCTTCGAGGTTCGTCAACGATGTGTCCCGCAGTAACTTTAAATTTTGGCGACAAGTTGACATTTATATATTACCGATAGTAATGTGGTACCGCCGTCAGACTAACCAACTATGGTCCTGGCGGTTCTACTTGCCTCCTGCGTCGATATTCACGGCTGGATGGATCTTCCTTGGTTGTTTTATCATGCTCAACAATAGCGAAGGCAGTAAGTCCGTTGCCATAACACAGCTTACGCTTTGGGTATGCGGTTTCTTTCTTCGTACTCCCCGTGTAGTGTGGCGGTCTTACGGGGAACCCATTTACACAGACATTGGCCATCGCCATCCAGGCATTGGCTGCGGCTTTCACCCCGGAGGACGGCGAAAACGTTCTGAAAAGCAAAAGCACTCTGACACCTCGATTATCAACCCTCACGGTCATAATCATGGGTAATTATAATAACTATTTGCTATTAAGCTCTTTATGTGTTGCTTATACTTAATGAAATAGGCGAAGGGCTCAACGGCATGTGTGGTACCCTTCGGAACAGCATCAACTCCCTGGGGCTAACACCAAGGACTATTGCTCAGGCATTATCGTAAGTCATGCTTTGGCCATTTGTTGGCCGATCAACCTGAATCGTTCCCGTAACATTATGATAGGATGCTCCTTGTTCTTTACTTTGTTTGGCTATTATACTTTGACGGTAGGCAAAACCGCCCAGTCTCTGTTCCGCCATGCTCATTCATGTCTCGGCATCAAAGGTTTCCGGGTAGCGGCCCCGTCACATAGAGCTCTCGAGGAGCTGTGGCTATGGTCCCATTTACCCCTGCACCTTAGCTTAATAATGTTATTGGAAGGCATCAAGAATCTGTTCAGTAAGCTCTCTCGTTCGGGTGCCCGCACGGATTCCTTTTCATAGCAGCATCGTGCGTTTTCTAGTTTTTCTCAACGTTAGTGGAGCTTACCGGCTTCTCGAAGAGGCCCTACTGGAAGTTGCCAATTTCGTCAGCAATTCAGAAGACGGCGAGTTCCCGGTACACCCCCGAATCGAGGCTCTTTTGCTCGTAAGCCGTTGACCCTGTTCTTCCTAATACGTCGGCTCATCTCAACCTTAATCCTATATCTAGCCATTGAAAATGAGTTGGCAACAGGAGGCTCTGGACCTTAGAAAGATCTTGGAAAATGACTCAGACGATTCGGAAGACGCAGCGCTTGCCCAATTATTTCGATGGTATGCAACTTGCTGTCATAATATCTTCCTTGTGAGTACTTGACAAAACCTATGCCACTGCCTGCTATATGACTGAGCTAGCGACACGTACGATAGCTCTTTAACGATAAGCAAGATCCCGAGGCGGAATACGAGTTCTCTAAGTCTATTGCAACTAGTACGTGGATCTATAGGATGTATTACATGCTATGAGATATCCTGATCTATATATCATAGACGATACCGCTATTCTCGACGATCTTGATGGAGACGGGGCGTTGGTAAGCCCATTAATGTCACAAGGACTGAATCGGCTGACTTACGACGACTTTTCCAGATGAACCAATTTGCTGCTAGATACGCCGAAGTCATGAGGTACAGCGCTTTCTGGCTCCTTGCCGTATCTGGTACGCTTCTTTTCTGCATGGCGATTCTGAACGTCATGCAACGCCGCCCGAAAAACCGGTTTGCCTGGGGCTATTCTTTGAACCGGGCCGTCGTTGGATCCATTCTTATCTTAATTGGAAGCACAAAAACCACACCGATTCGATACGGATACTGGGTGTGGTGGCTGTAAGTTTTCTTGTCTTCCCCTTGATTTTGGAGGTGCTCATGCGAAGCTCTCTCCGTCGCTGTTGCAGCATTCCAGCAATCGCCCTGAGCTACGGTGCTGCTGCAGTAGTTGACTGGATCATCCTTTGTCTTTCAATACGCTCAATTCACAAGAAGGAATCTTCGGCCGGCGCTTACTCCAAGGACAATGACGATCCGAGACACTCAGTGAACGACTTCTTCTACGTCCAAATTGCTTCAAGGCACAGAATTTCGAGAAACTCTTCGAGGTCGGAAACCGGCTTGCAGGGTGCTGGAAGGATGTACTATTACGCTCGGGATGAAGAAGCCTTCGATCCTTACGCCGAGGCAGGTGTCCCGCATTATCCCTCGTACCATCCTTACAGGCAAGGGTCAGGAGGAAGCCTCAGTGATTCACCGACGCCAACAATATTTCAAAGAAACCATGAATTAGCTGGCCCGTGATTCGTATAGTTGGTGGTCGAGTAGTCTCCCATGGGCAGACTGACGATGGCTTAGAGGGGCTGGGTGTTCGTCTTAGGCAACGAGTCTCGACGATAACAAGGTTGTGACGCCCATAAGCGACCGGAATAAATGATAGTTGCGAATGGCCATGCTATAACTGGATACATCGCTACTTTTTGAATGTAATGTACGGTCATGAATGTACCCCTTGAATTATTTTGGGTTATGTATTGCTCCTAGATATGGTTAGTGGTGCTCCGTGGCCCTTCAACCACGTTGGCTTCTACTAGAACAATGCAAGCGCCCGTTCCATGAGGCTTAGAGGATGGACAATCCATTTCACTTCCTAAATGACGCCTCGATCGCATGTTCCTATACACACTCAAGAATATCGAGGACCAATGTCTGCTATTTGGAGATACGGGCAGCGATCGCCGTCGAGGGAGGTGCCGAACAATCAGGACCCCACTCATCGCAGTTCGGCGTTCGAAGTGCAAATTTAACGAGTACGAGAACCAAAAATAGTTGAGGCAAGATGGCTCCGGGTTATGAGCACTTTGGACCTGTGGGTTGAGACATCTCCACCTCGACGTGTGTTTTTGTGCGTCGCCTCTGAGTTGTCTGACCTCTCGGCCGCCAAGGAAGAAATAAGATCGCGGCCGCCAGTCGATGTTGGCAGGCTATTTTTAGAAAGGGTAAATGAGGTCATCGACTTCGATGCTCCCGGTGCCGCCGAGCGTCAATGTGACGTTTCGGAGAAGGCTTATCAATTATCGGCGAGCGCCGAACTCCCTTTGTCTCCCACTTTCGGATACGTACATGTGCAAGATCCATAGGTGGGGGTCCCTAAATCCGCGTTGCTATTAAACAGTTTGGTAAATTCTTCTGCCATCTTCGAACGAAGCCAGGAGTGTTCTCTAAACTCAAGGCCATTCAGAGCAAGTGCCCTTCGCCATGACTTTGGGCTTTCTCAAAGGCATCACTGCAGATATCAATCTTTCAGAGTTAGTAATGCTGTTTGCATATTCGCAAGGTCGCTTACGGTCCCTTTCTCGCGCTCCTCCTAGTGAAGAATATGTCAGGAACGAGAAGAGGCGGTTTGTTCCCCTCTCCGTGAACCCTTTCCGAGACCTCAAACCCAAGGAAATAATGTAAAAGCTAGTGCTGAAAGAGAGGTTGAACGTCCCCCGGAGTGGCTTGAGCTGGTGCGGCAAGGTTCTGACCCACCTCGGGTTGTGGCTGACGTCTGCCCTGGAACTGGTCAGGCTGGAGATCTCGCATGGACAGCCAGCTTTTCCTCATTAACGTCCAATACTGCTGTTACCAAACCTATTGCTGTGTAGAACTACGCCGTGTTCTTTGCCTTGACCTGGCACCTCTGGGCAACTCAAGTAGGGTTTTCATCACGTAACACGTTTAGGTGGCTGACTAAGGCATTTACCCCAGACTACCTACGACATCAAGTACTACACCAACGACTGGTGGCACCGGGGTCTATTTGCGTCTCAACTTGCCGTTTACGCTATTCTCGCCGCTGTTTCTGGGTCTTTCAACATTGGGTGGGCGATCAGCTCTGACGCCATGAACCCTTTTACCGGCAACAACACCGCGCTCACTAGCGAAGCCATTCGTGAAAACCAGGTGCTATCAATGGAGAAGAGTCTTAGTGGAGTTAATATAATTCTATTTGTCAGTAGAATGCTTTTATTTTTGCAATATCTCCGAGGTTCGTCAACAATCTGCGTCTCCCGCCGATTTTGGCTTAACGGACAATATCTTTGTAATCGATAGTCATATGGTACCGCCGCTGGAGCAACCAACTTTGGTCCTGGAGGTTCTACCTGCCCCCTGCATCAACGTTTACTGCAGGGTGTATTTTCCTAGGCTGTTTTATCATGCTGAAGCAGAACGATGGCAAGAAGTCGATCGCTATTACGCAGCTTACGCTTTGGGTATGCGGATCCTCCGTCTAAGCTCCCAATTAGCGTAGAAAACGAATAGAGGACCGATTTACATAGACATTGGCCATCGCCATTCAGGCACTGGCTGCGGCCTTTACTCCCGAAGACGGTGAAAATGTTTTGAAAAGCAAGAGTACTCTGACACCTCGACTGTCCACCCTAACCGTTATCATTATGGGTGATTATATCTTTATGTATTACTAATCACTCTCTGAACCGCTTATTTTGAATGAAACAGGTGAAGGGCTCAACGGCATGTGTGGCACGCTTCGGAACAGCACCAACTCCTTGGGCTTAACACCTGCCATGATCGCTGAGGCGCTATCGTATGTCATAAAGAGGCTATTCTGTGGCCACCTTATTTTTAACTAATCCATGATATCTTCGTAGAATGCTTCTTGTCCTTTACTTCGTTTGGTTGTTGTACTTTGACGGTGGGCGTTTCACGGTGTCTCCATCCCACACTGCTCATTGACATACTCACGCCAAAGGATTTCGAGTGAACTCTCCGACAAATAGAGCGCTGGAAGATCTGTGGTTGTGGACCCATTTTCCTCTCCACCTCAGCTTGATAATGTCACTGGAGGGCATCAAGAATATGTTCAGTAAGCCTTGCCGTTGAACGGACCCACTAATCATCTCTCATTAAAGTATTACGATGTGATTACTAGTTTTTAGTAACGTTTATGGGGCCGTTCTGCTTCTAGGTGAGGCTTTCGCGGAAGTAACAGAATCCATCAGTGAAACCGGGGCCCTTCCGGAGAATTCCCGAATGGAGGCTCTCCTGCTAGTAGGCCTTCCGCCTCTTCTCAAATATTCCGGCTCGGCTAAACACTAATACCATATCTAGCCACTGAAAATGAGCTGGCAACAGGAGGTTCTAGACTGGGCAGCTGTCCTGGAAGGTGATTCAGATACGGCGTTTGCACAACTATTCCGATGGTTCGCAACAAGCATTCATAATATTTACGTTGCAAGTACCTTGTTAAACCCGTACCACCGCCTGCTATCTGACTTGAAAACACGTATTACAGCTGTTCATCGATCCGCTAGATCCTGAGGCGGAGTACGACTTCTCCAATTATGTCTCAAGCAGTGAGTGAATCAGTACGTAATCCATTTTATGAGACGTTATAATTCATATATGTCAGATGATACTGTTATTACCGAGGATCTTTTTGAGGGCCTCACATTGGTAAGATCACTATGCTCCAAAAATATATCCGTGTACCTGAGGGCCACGTTATAGCTACCCAAATCTTCCCTCCGGTACGGTGAACTCATGGCGTACAGCGGACACTGGCTTCTTCCGATGTCTGGTACACTTCTTCTTTGCATGGCAACTCTTAACGTCATGCAGCACCGCCCGAAAAACCGGTTTGCCTGGGGCTATTCTTTTAGCCGAGCGGTCGTTGGACTCATGCTCATATTCGTCGGAGGCGTGACAGAGAAACTAAATCCACCCGTGTACCAGTTATATTGGATGTAAGCGGTTTGTCTTCTCTTTGATTGTGGGGTTGCTGATGCGGGGATCTCTCCATCGTCTATTGCAGCATCCCAACGATCACACTTGGCTTTAGTGCTACCGTGGTGATTGATTGGCTTGTCTTGCTGTTTGCGATCCTCTCAATCCGCAGGAAGGAAACCTCGTCCGCCTTTTCCAAGGACAACGATGACTTGAATACCCAGGTCAAAGTGCGACGCTTCTCTGAACGCTACTACGCCCGAGCGGATTCAAGGCAGAGAAGTTCAATGGAATCATTGAGTTCTGCAACTGATCTCCATCCAAGTGGGAGGACATACTACCCTCAGGATGACGTCTTCGATCCTTACGCCGAGGCCGGTGCACCACATTATCCCTCGTACCATCATTTCCGACAGGATTGGGAAGGGAGTTTTAGTGACTCACCGACGCAAACAATCTTTCAAGGGAACCACAGGGGAACCGTCCCGCGTTCGTAGATACTTGGATGACGAGATCGTACCACCCAAGCTATCCTGTTGGTAGTGATGAAATGGAGACGCACCATAACACATTCTGGCTCTTAATGTACAACTACTACTTGACTCATTGCGACCTTCTTCTGATGTACTTTGTGGACGTGAATGTACTTTTGAATTATTTTGGGCACTGTATTGCAGAGGTAACAACGGCACCACCGGCACGAGCGGCGGAAAGGAATCGGAAAACCGATATCAAAAGAGTAGAAAAACATGTATTTTGTCGCCCTTAAAGGATAGCCTCGGCATTCTGTCGAAACGAAAGCGCCCCTTCCTTGGGGCTCGCCGTGAAGAAGTCAGTTCATTTCCCGGGTGCACAATGCACAAGTCACATTTCACTATACACATTCAGGTTGTTCTTGGACTTATGGTACCGTCTGGAGGTACTGAGGCCGGGCGCCGGCAAGGTAGGTACCGAGCAAACTCGAGCCCGCTCACTGTACCCCGGCGCGCGAGCCGTGAGGTGGAGCTGCGGAGTAAGTAAAAAGTGGTAAATATAAGTTCTTTCTGGTAAATTTACAACGTCTCGGCCACCAAGGCTTGGTGGGGTCGCCGGCTTGGATGTATCCGCTTCTCAGGTTGCGCGGCGACTGACGGTCCAGGAAGAGATAAGCCGAAAGGCCAACTCTGAAAAGATATGTCAGAAACACTAAATTTAAGGTTGGCACTTTGATATACGAGGTCCCGGAGGTCCAGGGCCGCTGTTGCGGTGCAATATGCCGCTTCGGAGAACGTTGCATCGCATCGCCGCGCGCCAAAACGAGAAGTCCTCGGGTCCATCTTCTGACCCAATTTGCAAAGCATGCAAAATTCACAGCCTCACAAGACGTAGAGGCTTGTACTCAAGTCATTTTCAAAGGATTAGTGAGCCGACGAGACACGTAAGTGGCGTTGGGGTCCTAGGCAATTCAAAATAGCAAGCCCTCTTTGCACTGCATCGAGGCTCTCACAAAGCAATAACCCTCAAAATCGGGGTTTAATATTCAGTTTAATATATTGTTTACCCATCTAACAGATCATGAATCTAATGACCTGATATCCCTTTACCTACTAGTGGGGAATACGTCAGAGGTGCCGAGCGACAGAGGGTGTTTCGTTGCCCGCCGCCTGTGCCAGATCTTTTTGAGGTCGTCGGACCGTAAAGAATCGCGGAAATATTAATCGCCTAGGCCTGTGCGAAAACCTTCAGACTTCGGGTCATTCACTGCGGCAAGGACTTACCCGGGACAGGTATCTCCAGCTATCCGCTGCGCCGTCCCAATAAACAGGCACTCGGAGGCAAATCCCAGGACAAGCCACGAAGGCAGATTGTTGATGTTGCGGGTCTTGCAGTGAGACCAACTGGCAGTCGGCTGACACTCAGGGTGGCTGACCAAGCTATTACATACGTAATCCAATGGGCTGACCACATTATGCTCCGAAGGTATCGCCGGCCATTCTACCTCCCTGTGTCACCTCTGGCGCCCTGTATAGAGGGTACAGACTTACTTGGAACACGGAAATTGTGTGAAAAAAAGTATTTAATTATTTCAACCAGTACTGAGCGAGATAACAGGTCGAGTGGAGATGGGCCGCGGGTCGAGCGATGCCATTGCCCAGAGGAAGCGAACGTTGTCTTAGAGACAGGAAACCGACTCACCCCAGACTGTTGTTGTTACACCCTAAATCAGATTGGCGCCAGATGCCAGAGTAACATATCGCCGGTGAGGCATCGAGTGGGGAAACGATGTGTCACGTGATGTGAAGGGCGAGGTCAGATGTGGTGTGGGGGGCCGATACACAACGAGTACGGGGCAGTGAGATACGCATCAACTTCGAAACGCCTTTATTACCAGATGATGACTGAGAAAGCCGAAACAGGCTACTACCGAAAAGGGCTTATTTGCAATTTGGTTCTTCTAGCCGATGAGGGCCGGGCTCAGCGGAGGAAGGCCGTCACCGCATCGAGCTGAGCGCCTTTCCCTTTCGGGTCTAATCGGGACAGCCGCGTGTCGCTCGAGCCGTCATGAATGAAAACAGATGACGTCTAAGTAGCATCGCCTCGTACATATTCACATTGCTCTTTGCATGCGACTTGCCTTTTTCGTGTGCCGAGCGCCATTCCCTCGGCAGGGAAGCAAAGAAGAGCTTCGGACTCCTGCCACCACAAACCGACTTCCCCACAACCAGCTAATTTCCTAAGCCGTAAACACCTAAACTCAAGGAGGTTTCTTTCCCTAGTTATATATCTGATGCTTGTGCTGTTTATCGAAACCAAAATCAAGATTTCACGCCGAGGTTTTCTTCTCGAGATCTATAGTGTTCTTTTACTTAGAGAACTTCAGGATACCTAAGATCGTCTTGGCAGATGTGGTGACAGAGGTCCACCGAGGTCCGGTTCTGCATCGGTTGCCCCGTTTCGGACTTTGAACCCTTATCACCGAGCGAACCAACACGCCGGTTCAACCATCCCCGCCCGCCTCTAAGTACAAAACCACGGCTCCGTTAAGATGCTGCCCGCTCGCCTCGCACCTCTTCTCAAAGCTCTTTTTGACAAAGCAAGCTACTCAGTGGCCCCCCAGCAAAAGACGAGCGCCCGAACCAACCAACCTCCTTCCCAATGCCTTTTGGACTTTTCAAAGGCATCGCGGCAGATGTGAAGCTCTCAGAGTCAGTATATCGCGCCTCACGTGTCGTCCAGGCAGCTCTAACGGTGGAGATCTCTTGATTGCTATCCAGTGACGAATACGTGAAGAACGAGAAGGAGCGCGATGTTCCATTTTCCGTGAACCCATTCCGTGAACCTCAGACAACAAAGCAAGAGGGGGGATCTCAAGGTGAAGAAGAGAGTGAACGACCTCCAGAGTGGCTCGAGCTGGTGGGGAAGACATGGACTTCGGCGTGGTTCGGATGACTGACGCGTCTCGTTGTCAGGCTGGGGACCTCGCATGGACAGCTAGTTTCTCGTCGCTGACGTCCAGCACCACCGTCACCGAGCCTATCTCGGTCTGGAACTATGGAGTGTTCTTTGCTTTGACTTGGCATCTCTGGGCTACACAAGTGAGTAAGATGCGCGCTGGGGGATCCCACGCTCGGATATATGGGCGCTGATGGCGATCGCGCCGCGTGACAGACGACTTACGACATCAAGTACTACACCAACGACTGGTGGCACCGTGCCTTCTTCGCCTCGCAGCTCGGTATTTACGCAATCCTCGCTGCAGTCTCGGGATCCTTCAATGTAGGATGGGAGGTCGACTCCGACGCCATGGACCCCTTTGTCGGCAACAACACCCAACTCACCGCTCAAGCTATTCGTCAAAACGAAGTAAATTCCATGACCAAAAGCTTTAGAGGCGTCAACGTGATTCTTTTTGTCAGTCGATTACTGTTGCTTATACAGTATCTGAGAGGTTGGGACTCTGAGCCAGCTTTATTTGTGGTTTGGATGGGCTGACAGCGTGTGTCGCCTTCGACAGTTATCTGGTATCGTCGAAAAACTAAACAGTTCTGGACTTGGCGCTTCTATCTGCCACCTGTGTCAACCTTTGTAGCGGCCTTTATCTTCCTTGGCTGCTTCATTATGATCAAGGAGAGGGACGGGTCCAAGTCGGTGGCTGTCACACAGCTTTCTCTCTGGGTACGACCTGAGCGCCCTACCTGATCCCAGAGCTCAATCCGCTAATGCGACAACACTCGACGTTAGGCACTGGCCATTGCCGTTCAAATCGTGGCTTCCGCTGTCACCCCCGAAGATGATGAAACCATTTTGAAGAGCAAGGCTACCATGGCGCCGCGATTATCAACTCTTACCGTGATCATTATGGGTAAATAAAGTTGCCCTTTGGCTAGAAACCATTAATAATCTTCGGTTCTATAGGTGAGGGTCTCAACGGTATCTGCGGCACCTTGCGACACAGCATCAACTCCTTGGGCCTCACACCCACCATGGTTGGAGAGGTTATAGCGTACGTCGAAGCTTGGTCATTGGCCTGCTGGGATATCATTTCATACTCTTGTCTCCAGAATACTGCTCGTTCTCTACTTCATTTGGCTTCTATACTTTGACGGTAAGGCCACAATAGGATCTCTCCTGACAATCACTGACCAAGATTCACCAAAGGTTTCCGGATCAAGAACTCAAGGAGCAGGGCACTTGACGAGCTATGGCTCTGGTCGCACTTCCCCCTACACCTGAGTTTGATAATGATGCTCGAAGGCATCAAGAATCTTTTCCGTAGGCCGCCTTTATATCTTAACACCAGATCCATTCCTAAGTGCTGCCCCATTTTTTTCGTGTAGTCTACTCAAACGTCATAGGTGCAACCAGGCTTTTAATGGAGGCCGTCTCAGAAGTTATAGACGTTCCGGAGACGCCGCAGCACCCTCGACTGGAAAACCTCTTGCTGGTGAGAACTTCTGTTGCTGGTGAAACAATTGCGCATGGCTAAATGGTACCGTCCAATCAGCCTTTGAAAATGAGTTGGCAGCAAGAGTTGGTTGACAACCAGGCAGCTGCCGACAATGACCCAAACGCCACAGAAGAAGGGAGCGTCGCCGCGACGGCACAACTCATCCGATGGGTATACACGGGCATACACGGGGTTTACCTCGTACGTCGCTTGACTAGACTCCAAACTCTTCATTCTAAAAAATAGTTCGGCAGTTATTCAACGAAGAACCAGATCCGGAAGCAGAGTTCAAGTTTAACAGCTATATCGCACTCAGTGAGCATACTTTTCCGATTTGTTAAATGCAATAGATTATTAAATATTTTCTTGCGTAGATGATACCGCGATCGTCAATGATGAGGCAGGTGATGGAGAATTGGTGAGTGTTACAATAGAAACGGCTGTTGCCCTGCTCAATATCGGTGAAATGCTCCGTACTCTTACAGGCAACCGCCTGGCAGCTCCGCTACATCGAGCTTATGGCTTATACTGGTCACTGGCTTGTCGCGGTGTCCGGTACATTGCTGTTATGTATGGCGATCGTCAATATTATGCAACGTCGCCCAAGAAATCGCTTTGCCTGGGGTTATTCTCTCAACCGAGCTATAATCGGATTCATCCTTATTTTGGTTGGAGGAGCAACAAGCAATAATGAGACTAGCATATCGTGGCTATATTGGATGTAAGTGTTTCTATCCGTATCCTGAGCGATGCTGTCGTCATTCTTACTCGAACTATGCGTCCCCACCGATCTCCAGGATTCCCACTGTCACAATCTTCTATGGCATTGCTACTATGT
This sequence comes from Tulasnella sp. 417, assembly GCA_019633465.1. Lineage (NCBI taxonomy): Eukaryota > Fungi > Basidiomycota > Agaricomycetes > Cantharellales > Tulasnellaceae > Tulasnella > Tulasnella sp. 417. The sequence goes on from WSTY01000003.1 coordinate 143,100, forward strand.
TGGACTTGGTCATTCTTCGCTTCTCGATCCGCTCAATCCGGAAGAAAGAGGACGATTTCCATGGACCCAGCTTCGACGCTGGCGGTGAAAAGGGTGGCCATGAGGGCAAACGAGGAGTAAACTTGCGACAGCTCTCTGAGCTATCGTACGGCCAAACTCCTTTAAGACAGAGGGATGTAACGGGATCCTCAAGATCTGCTGCGGAGAAGACCTATCCTGCGGAGCAAGCGTTCGACCCTTACGCAGAAGCCGGTGTGCCGTACCAACCTTATAGGCAGGGATCGAGCGGGAGCGTAAACGATCCAACGACTCAGTCCCTCCTCGGCAGGGAACGTGAAGGAGGTATATTGAACCTTTTATCCTAGCGTGAGGACCCCCCGCTGATGATATAACTACCTAGGGTACTAAAATCGGTCATACTGTGGCTCGGATGGACTGTTTGTGATATATTGTGATGCTCCCCTGGCCTTTCACGGGCCTTGTAGTTACCTCTCTTTAGTGATATACTTTTTGTGTGCGGAAGTTCCGCTGGACTCAGCTTCGGGCGCTGCAACGACCCGGTCGGCCGCCATAGCGTTACCAAGCGGCCGGATATAAAAATGGCCAAAATTAGAGGGGAGCCTTCTCAGATGCGAGGACTATCCTCAACTGCCACGTATTCCAGGTCTCTTGGGGTCACTTCGCGTTTGGGGGTCGTGTTTCCGCGCGACCAGAGACATTGTTTTGGTCGAATCACGTGCATCCTCGCAGAAGTCACACTTGTTGACGCCGTGCCCGCGCCTTCCCTTGTATTGTTGTGCTCCAACCACTCATGTTCATCAACGATACAAATGTTACAAGCTCAAAGGGCTCCAACACTTCGTCCCTTCCAGCAGGGAGGGGGCGCGCCGATTGAATAGGAGGTAAGCCTTCAGTCTCGGCCTGTAGCCCGACTCGCTGACTAAAGTGAACATCCTCATGTGTGGCTTCTCGTGTGCTCGAATCTTTTTAGGCAGTTCGAAGCAACCGACACAAAGCAACTGAACACAAGTCCTCAAGCCTACTACAACGCTATGCCGCTGACCTAGGCAAGCAATTACACGGAGCTTTTTGGCAACAGGATACGACGTAGTCCAATTATAGTCGGTGGGGCCTCATGTTGGCCTACATGTATCAGTCAGCATTCAACCGGGACCGCTGGCTTCTCGTGGCTGCGGAACCTAGGCGACTCTCCATGACTCACGGAAGTCTTCCTTCCCGCTACCGACCCGTCAAGGACTTGTCCCGAAAGCATGAGGGTATATAAAGGAGTCAAGTTCAACTGGACGCCATCAGCCAGTCTCAAAACATCATCATGCCAATCAACGTAGCAATTGCAGGCGCCACGGGACATCTAGGTGCGTTGTTGACTTTTCCTCCTGACCAGGAGCAGGCTGTCATCCTTATTTCCTCGAAATAGGTCCAAACGTCGTTCGAGCCTTCCTTGACCCCTCTGTTCACCCGTCCCAAGTGGATCGCGTGGTTATATTCACCAGAAGCGCTAATTCGGCAGTCGCTCAAGGTCTCAAGGATCTCGGTGCAGAGGTCATTGAAGGGGCGCCGACCGCTGAAGGTTTCAAGGGCATCGATGTTTTTGTCAGCCTGTTGAACGACCGAGTTCCGAACGAGGCGAGGGACACTTACGCACAAGCTGCAATCGAAGCCGGCGTGAAAGTCTACTTCCCGAATGAATTTGTTGCGTACGTTTTTTCTATTTTCGTACTCGTGATCCGTTTAGCCCTGACACTCTATCCACAGTGACCCCCGCGTCCTTGACTTCGAACATCCCGTTTACAAAATGAAGGTTGCACACGCAAATAGTGCGCGCGAAATGGGTTCCGGCAAGACAAAGGTCATCTCAGTCTACCCAGGACAGTTCCTTGAGTACCTGTTCGGGGCGGGCGTACGTACCGTCTTTTGTTTCTGCTTTTGCGTCAATCTCACGTTTGCGCTGTATCCTCAAAGGCCTTGGTTGGACTCGATACTGTTAATCGCACGTACACTGTTGCCGGACAACCAGACAACAAGTTCAGCATGACTAGCACCACCGACGTCGGGTCCGCTCTCGTGAGGCTGTCGATTCTCGCCGTAGAGGACCCGGCTTCCGTTCCCGATCACATTCGACTCAGCGGAGACGCGGTCTCTATTGCCGACCTGGCCAAGATGGTCGGCGACGAACGCGGCGAAACCATCGAAGTCAAAACCACCGACGCGGCCGAAACCAAACAAAAGTTCATCGACAACCCAGCGGATCTTCTCTCGCTTGTTAAGTAAGCTTCATCCTTATGCCAATCTTTCAGCCACGCGTGTTACTCATATGCTGCATAGATATGTCTTTGGAAGTGGCCTGATGGATTTCTCCACCAAAAACGACAACGAGGTGGTTAATCCCGGAGAGTCTTTCTGGAAGTGGAAGACGGTCAAAGACGCGGTGAAGGAAAACAAAGGGGTTTATCTTCCTACCCCTACGAAGTAGGTTCCAGAAATAGTGGCATACGGTTGTAAAAATCAATATGAAATCTGTGTTTACCGGGATCGATCGGTCATTCAAGCTGGGACCAGAACGTGTTCCACCATCCTTACAAATTCGCTGGACTCGACTCTCTCTCAGATTTGGGGGTTCATGAGGTGCAAAAACACGACGGATCTGCCAGCTTTCACCCAGTTCCTCGGGTGGTTAGCTTCGTGGTGAGGGGTCCATGCCATAAAATCTCCATTCTGAACTATATACTCGAAAACACGTTGCAAAAAGGTTTCATATCTCTCTTTCTGGGGTAATAGGCTTGATGCAGCTCGGAAACGCCGTGTCAGAGAACCCGGTACGATGTCAAAATCACTGGTCAGCAATCCGCCTGAAACGAAATAAAAGGTAGTACAACGACGCTTGATATTTTACGGCGCTCCAAGCAGCCAAAACAGCCCCAAAGCAAGTGAATACCAAGGCAAGATGGAACCGAGAGCCTCGGCCTGCGTTCCTCGCTTGCCAGACTTGAGACAGGAATTTTTCAGCCGCAACTGTTCCGTCCTTATGGCCGACTACCGTGAACAGCTTTCGAGCCTCAGTCCAGCGTTCCTCTGCTGTTCTGGTGTCCTGAAGAGCCATCGAAATTTGGCCGAGCGATATCAGCGTGCTGGCCGTTGGAACTTGCTGCCCCGATTGGCGGAAGTAGTCCATGGCATCACTGAAGCAGATCTCTGCTTGTGGGTATTTACTTTGTACGACGTAAGCACGCCCAAGCTCATTAAGAGCGTGTGCTTTCCCTGTCACGTTTTCCATCCGGGTGTACACTTCGAGGGCTCGCACGAAAAATGCCTCCGCTGCGGGGTACATTTCCTGCGCTCGATTGGAATGCCCGAGTCCCAGCAATGCATTGCCTCGTCCTACATCGTAATTGAGACTGTCTGAAACTGCAAGTGCCTCGGAGAACGACACGATTGCTTCGGGATACTTGGAATACCCTAAGCTGACTTCTCCCAGTCCGTTCAACGCGTTCGCTCTGCCCATGTCATCCCCGGTACGTCTGCACACCTCCAACGCACGATTGAATGTGTCCCGGGCCTCTGCGTACTTGAACTGGACCCTATAGATCTTTCCGAGCCCGAGCATGGCTTTGCCCTGCTCCGGATCGTTCCCAATGCGATTGCAGATTGCCGAGGCGCGAGAGAACGCCCCCTCCGCCTCGTATAGTCTCGATTGAGCGCGACACGCTTCGCCCAGTCCGTTCAGAGCACGTGCCTCTCCGACTTGGTCCTTAAGTTGTTCATAGATATGAACAGCTTGCAAGTAGAGCGTCTCTGCCTCCGGAGCATTTGACTGGAGGCTGCGGAGGTTTGCCAGTTCGAAGAAGGCATTCCCTCTTGCCCCGAGGTTACCAAGGCGTGTGAAAATATTTAAAGCCTCGAGAAAGAGGAAATCCGCTTCTTTGTACCGGGAGAGCGCACGGTAGATGTTGCCGAGTCGGATCAAGGTGTTTCCTTGACCTAACTCATTGCCAACACCCTTGTAGACATTCACAGTGTCGGATAGATATTTTATTGCATCGAGGTATTTGAATTGCGCTTGACAGACTTCACCGAGTCCATCTAGAACCTTCAGAGCACCTTCGTGATCTTGGATCTGAGTGTAGACTTCTAGGGCTTTGGCGTAGAGCTGTTCGGCCTCTAAGTATTTTGAGAGGATGTGCTGGACTTGTGCTAGGCCAAGGTAGCAACGAGCCACACCCCAATCATCTCTTATGCGAGTAAATATCTTCAGCGCCTCGGATGTATGTTCTTCAGCATCGGAGGTGCGAGACAGTCGCCGGAAAACGTCTGCAAGCCCAAGCAGCCCCGCACCGGTGACTTTGAGGTCTCTTGTCCTCCTAGCCAAGTCTAAGACTTCTCGGAACGAATGCATCGCCGACTCAATGTTACCTTCAGCCCAGTACATCTCGCCCAATTTGAGAAGCAGGTTTGTCGACCGTATATTATGACTGTTTCCCTGCGTCGCGGGTGAAGGTATCGTTGACGGCTTGGATAGATGTTAGCTAGACGCCTCCCGATGAGGTAACCATGACCAGGCTCACCATCAAATGAACACTCTCCCGGCAGTCTAGAGAGCTTGGTCGGTCTTCCGGGCTCTGCTTCCAACAGTCCATCATCAGGTCGCAGAGAGTTTGCACGTGTGATCTTTGGCTATCGTCCTGGATTGCTGGAAGCCTTCCTGTGAAGCTCCGAGATACGCTACTCCCCGTGTATTGAGTTTGAGTATGAGGGAAAGGAAGATGTTCGGTAAGAACCTGGAGAAGACCATATAAGTTTTGACCAAGGTGTGAAAGGTTCAAGGAACGAACCTCCCAGGCTATCCAGCCGCAAGCCCAAATATCGGACGCTAGACTCCGATTCTCATTCGTCAACACCTCAGGAGCGGCCCAGCGGAGCGACGACTCCGGACCCGTAAATAGCAGGGTGTCGGTGGCGGTAGAATACTCAACTGTGAGAGGGTCAGGACCTGACTCCGATTCGCCATCGCTTCCCGTCTCTGAACCAGCATTTCCTGAACTTGGTGCGTCAAGATATTGTAATCTAGCAGATACAAAGTCTGTAATAATGGCCCGATAGCTTGAATTAATCAGAATGTTTAACTGGTAATCACAGAAATCAGCGGTGAAACGGACTATTTGTCTGTGTGCTTACCGACTTCAGGTCGCCATGGCAGATCGGCGGTTCTCTCGGGTGAAGATAAGCAACTCCCTCCATAACATCCTGAATCTAGATCAATGGCGCCGCTAAGATTTGTGCCTATGATCCTTTGAGCCAAACTTACAAGCGATATGCACTCGGGGCTCTCCCAGTTCCCAGATGCGATGAATTCGTGGAGATTCCCGTTCGGTTCCCAAGCTGAGACAAGCCCAGCAATTACGCCGCTTTCCGCCTCAAAAAACCCAACCGAACTGGCGATATTCGGGTGAGATATGCATCTTAGAAGGCCTAGTTCATTGCTAAAGGCCTAGGAGGCATTTCAGCCGGGCCGGTTAGTTGAGACGGAGTGAGAGTGAACTAGCCAGCACGTACAGTGAAGTCCTTCGCCGTGTTGACTCCTTCACCAAGGTGCAGTTTTTTCACCGCAAGAGGTCGACTGGCGTTAGCTGATCCGTCCTCTAGCGACGCGGCGGCGGAGCCAAGGGCGACCTCGCCTTGGCCACCACGTGTTACAGAACCATGAGGCGCGATTCTGATGCTATTGAGGTTGAAGCGAGGATTACTTCCGGCAAAGAAGAAAAGCCGCCCAGTCTAGACCCGAGATTAGTCTTCCGGCGAAGAAAGTCACGTGAAGGACTCATAGAAAATTCCCCAATACTCATCGAAGAGAGTACATAATGTCTTGATAGCTCTCATCTCCCTTCGCTAACACGCGTGAGCCCCACCCTTACGTCCCTCACTGCAACCCCAACGCTTCACAACTCAGACCGACCGCGTTGCACAATCAGCACTCATGATCGTCGCTCTTGAGGTCTTGCTTTCCCGGTGCGGTCGTACCGACCTAATTTCTCTTGTATGTCTGTCGTGTTAGAGAGGTTTCGTTCTCACCGAGATCTTAACCACCGGGTTGAAATGTGGGCTTACATTCCCTTGCTTTCCATGTCCCCTCCGGGTAACTCGTCTCGCAGAACCAATATATCCTTGCAGCCAACTCCCAAGCGCTCATTACCATGGCCATCACGCCACCGCAGCCCGACCATCTGCCATCGCAGAATCTCGCTCTGTCCAGTGTCGTCATGACCCTTCTCGCCATCCTCACTGCCATGGCGTTGTCAAGTGCCAGAACCGACGCGCAGGACTCTGCCCCTGACCGAAGAGTCGATAAGGGAATCAAGCTATTCGCCTTGGGGATGACACTAGTGGCTTTAGTGTTGTTCATTGCCGCGATCGCAACGATTCGAGTTCGGTAGATGGACCTAATCAAGGCCCGTTATTCGTTATACCACACCCTGGCCTGGACCTACTAGATTCTTCCTGAAAACTATACTTGTCTTCTTCCCGTTTCACTTTGAGTTCTCGCAAGGCTATTATGTTTCCTATGTAGATAGCGTATAATCGCACTTCATAACCAGGCGGCGGAAGTGCCGTGACAAGAGGCAGACAGACGATCGTCACATTTGACAGTTCCCCAGGTTGTCACCTGCTTTGAGTGGGAGAAGGGAGCTCATCTCTGTTGTGTTGCTAACGTTTGCGTCTCAGACTGAGGATATGTGAGGCTTTCGGCGGAGGCTGTCCTGCAGAGGCGATCGGCCCTGCCCAAACAATTCTGTTCACCACACATTTGCTTCGTTTAATATGATACCCTAAGTCCCTAGCCAAGCCACTGAGCCGCGAGAGGAAGGGCTAACGCCCCGTTCTGACCCGACTACAGGCCAAGGGGTTTGTGAGGTGCAACACCACGACAGATCCGCCAGCTTTCAGCCTGTGCCTCGGGTTTGCAACGGGTGGTTAGCTTCGTGTTGAGGGGTCCATGCCATAAAATCTGCTTTCCATTCTGAACTATATACTCGAAAAATTGTTGCAAAAGGGTTTCGTATCTCTCTTTCTGGGGTAATAGGCTTGATGCATCTCCGAAACGCCATTCCAGAGAACCCGGTACGATGTCAAAATCACTGGTCAGCAATCCGCCTAAAACGAAATAAAAAGTAGTACAACGACGCTTGATATTTTACGGCGCTCCAAGCAACCAAAACAGCCCCAAAGCAAGTGAATACCAGAGCCAGATGGAACCGAGAGCCTCGGCCCGCCTTCCTCGCTTCCCAGACTTGAGACAGGAATTTCTCGGCCGCAACTGTTCCGTCCTTATGGCCGACTACAGTGAACAGCTTTCGAGCCTCAGTCCAGCGCTCCTCTGCTGTTCTGGTGTCCTGAAGAGCCATCGAAATTTGGCCGAGCGATATCAGCGTGCTGGCTG
>WSTY01000003.1:150649-188367 GCA_019633465.1 Tulasnella sp. 417
CTCAGTCCAGCGCTCCTCTGCTGTTCTGGTGTCCTGAAGAGCCATCGAAATTTGGCCGAGCGATATCAGCGTGCTGGCTGTTGGGACTTGCTGCCCCGATTGGCGGAAGTACTCCATGGCATCACTGAAGCAGATCTCTGCTTGTGGGTATTTACTTTGTACGACGTAAGCGCGTCCAAGCTCATTAAGAGCATGTGCTTTCCCAGTCACGTTTTCCATCCGGGTGTACACTTCGAGGGCTCGCACGAAGAATGCCTCCGCTGCGGGGTACATTTCCTGCGCTCGATTGGAATGCCCGAGTCCCAGCAAAGCATTGCCTCGCCCTACATCGTAATTGAGACTGTCTGAAACTGCAAGTGCCTCGGAGAACCCCACGATTGCTTCGGGATACTTGGAATACCCCAAGCTGACTTCTCCCAGTCCGTTCAACGCATTTGCCTTGCCCATGTCATTCCCAGTGCGTCTGCACACCTCCAACGCACGATTGAATGCGTCCCGCGCCTCTGCGTACTTGAATTGGACCCTGTATATTTTTCCAAGCCCGATCATGGCCTTGCCCTGCTCCGGATCGTTCCCAATGCGATTGCAGATTGCCGAGGCGCGGGAGAACGCCCCCTCCGCCTCGTATAGTCTCGATTGAGCGCGACACGCTTCGCCCAGTCCGTTCAAAGCGCGTGCCTCTCCGGATTGGTCCATAATTTGTTCATAGATATGAACAGCTTGCAAGTAGAACGTCTCCGCCTCCGGAGCATTTGACTGGAGGCTGCGGAGGTTGGCCAGTTCGAAGAAGGCATTCCCTCTTGCGCCGAGGTCGCCGAGGCGGGTGAAAATATTTAACGCCTCGCGGAAGAGGAAATCCGCTTCTTTGTACCGGGAGAGCACACGGTAGATGTTCCCGAGTCGGATCAAGGTGTTGCCCTGCCCAATTTCATTGCCAACACCCTTGTAGGCATTTACAGTGTCGGATAAATATTTTATTGCATCGAGGTACTTGAATTGCGCTTGAGAGACCTCACTGAGCCCTTCTAGGACCGCGACAGCACCTGCATGATCTTGGATACGGGCGTAGATCTCTAGGGCTTTGGAGAAGAGCTGTTCAGCCTCGAAGTACTTTGATCGCATATGTTGCACTTGTGCTAGCCCGAGGTGGCAACGAGCCACACCCCAGTCGTCTCTTATGCGAGTAAATATCTTCAAGGCCTCAGAGGTATGTTCTTCGGCATCGGAGGTGCGGGACAGTCGTCGAAAAACATCTGCGAGTCCCAGCAAGCCCGCACCAGTCACTTTGGGGTCCCTTGTCCCCCTTGCCAAGTCTAAGGCTTCTCGGTACGAGTGCATCGCCGACTCAATGTTATCTTGAGCCCAGTGCATCTCACCCAATCTGAGAAGCAAGTTAGTCGACCGAATATTATGACTATTTCCCTGGATTGCGGGTGAAGGTATCGCTGATGGCTTTAATGGGTATTAGCTATGACGCTTATCGTCTAGGTGACCAGTACAGGCTCACCATCCAATTAATTGTCTCCTGGCAGTGTAAAGAGCTTGGTCGGTCTTCCGGGCTCTGCTTCCAACAGTCCATCATCAAGCCGCAGAGAGTCAACACCTGTGACATTTGATTATCGTCCTGGATTGCTGGTAGCCTCCCGGTAACGGGTCGAGACATGATGCTTCCCGAGTGTTCAATTTGAGAGAAAGGGACATGATCAGTCATAACCTGGAGACGACCCGATAGGCTTAGCGTACTAGCCAGACTGGGGAAGGTGCGAGGAACTTACCTCCCAGCACATCCAGCCGCAAGCCCAAATATCGGACGCTAGACCCGAACTCTCATCCGCCAACACCTCAGGAGCAGCCCAGCGGAGCGCCCACGCTGGACCGTTTAAGAGCAGGGTGCTGGTGGCGGAAGAAAACTCAACTGTGACAGGATCCGGCACGTCGTTGTCCGACTCTGATCCGCCATCGCTGCCTGTCTCTGGCCCAACATTCCCGGAGCTCGGTGTGTTAGGTGCCTGGAATCTAGCTGATCCGAAGTCCGTAATCATGGCCCGATAGTCTGCGTTGATCAGAATGTTTGACTAGAAATGTTCGAGATCAGCATTGAAAGGGATCATTTCTCTGGGAGCTCACCGCCTTCAGATCGCCATGGCAAATAGGCAATTCTCTCGTATGAAGGTAACCAATCCCCTCAAAAAGATCCTTAATCTATATGAATAAAGCACCTAAGACTTAGTGTTTATGGTCCTTCAACCTGAACTTACAAGCGAGATGCGCTCGGGGATGGTCCAGTTCGCAGATGTGATGAATTCATGGAGGTTTCCGTTCGGTTCCCAATCTGAGACAAGCCAAGCAATTCCGCTGCTTTCCGCCTCAACAAACCCGACCAAACTAACGATATTCGGGTGAGATAGTCCTCTCCGAAGGCATAGCTCATAGGTAAAGGCCTAGGAAGCAGTTTAGCCGAGACGGACAGTTCAGGCGGAGTGAGATTAAACTATGCAGCACGTACAGTGAATCCCTTCATCGTGTTATTTCCCTCACCAAGGTGCAGCCTTTTCACCGCAAGAGGTCTACCCGCGTGAGCCGATCCGTCCTCTGGTGACGAGACGAAGTGGCCAAGGACGACCTCGCCTTGACCACCACGTGTTACAGAACCATGAGATGCGATTTTAATGTTGCTGAGGTTAAAGCGTTGATCACTACATTCTTCTAAAATTTCTCGCTAGTAATTTAGGGAGGGGTAAGTATTCCTGCGATAACGATTGAACGTACCAGGAGACTTACAGGAGACGTGTTTCCGAGTGCTAACAGTTGGAGAGTAGATCCTTCGACCATTTTCAAGATACGGGCGGGGGTTGATGCGAAGCGAGTGAGCTCTGCCATCTCGTTATATTCCATCGGCAAAACGAAACGGAATGACTATTGGGAATAGGGGGTTGCCGGAAGACGGAGGCTGGAGGACGTGATGTGCGAACTGCAAGTTTCTTTCAGAAACGAACAAGGGGCCCCTCACCGAGCTAGAAGGTAACGTTGATTTGGGATGAGACACCGAGCACGATAGGTGCGCACCGCTGGCGTCGAGGATTCCATGGAAAACACGCGGGTTTCTATCTAGGGGTTCGCCTTGTCCACGCGTGTTTGCCGCGCCAATTTAAAGTTTCAGTTGTCCGCACTTAGACAAAAGGCCTTGGGGATGATTCCAAATGAAGCATTCAACATGCATTCAACGTTATCACGAGGTTGTTGATGGCGGGTCCCCGTCCCAACAATAGGGAACATGGAAGAGGGGCGTAAGGAACAATGGACTTATGGAATTCCATTTTAGGCATGTACATCAAACCCAAACTTGAGTTTCGGATCTCTTTCCGTTCAACATTCTTGGGCCGGCGCGGAACATCGTTCCAGGCCAAACCTCAGGCCGAGGCTCATCGTTCGACCCGTGTGAGGTCTCGGAACCCTAAACCTGGTACCCGAGCCCTCACGACCCGATTCTTAACCTCAAATCCGGTAATGTAGTAGGTATCACACACGTGAAGTAATTTGTGGCGGCGAGAGATTAAAAGACTATTCGGGATGGGCAAGTACGCAGTAAAGCGGAGCACGAAGCATTCTGACGTCGTCGATCGAACTGGTAACTTCACGAGGCTCTCGCGATCGGCTACTTGTGCTGAATGGAAAACAGGTTTCCCGGCTGCCTAAACTCCTATTTTCTTCTTATGAAGATTGAAGGGAGCGTAAATTTCCAAAAAATTATCCTTTTTCTTTTATGTTGAACCAGAGGAAAGATGAATATTTACGAGAGGGCCACCAGGCGACGAAAGAGAAGGTAGTCGCTCCCCCCTTACCTCAAGCACCGGAATACTGCACCAAGGAATATGGCAACGTTAGCATCCGGGAGCGCTTGTTTCCAGAAATCCATGAGACGGCACTCGGGAAAGCTCAGTGTCATTGGAGAGAAACCAAAGGGCGACTCACCCAGGTGGTTGCTGGGGTTCTAGAGCGCCGCGTTCGGGTGAGGAGCCTCTGGATTGACCGTGCTTTGGAAAGAACTTGGCGTGGTACAGTTTCTCCAGAGATACAAGGCTTGTGCAGCAGGGGGACCAACAGGGAACTTGAATGATGGGATGGAGTTGGTGGGAAGAGAACGTTGAAGCGGAGGCCCGCTACCAATCCCGTCGGAGGGAATGGAGAGTGAACTTCCCCAGACCGCTTCTACCCAAAGGTTTGGGGTAAAGGTCTTTTCTACTTTACAGTAATACTAACCGGGCATTGCAGTAGGATCGATTGACACTCTGGTTAGTACAACCGGGGGGACGCCCAATTTCAATTTGGACTAGATGCAATCGCGGGGTAAGTAGACCGACAGAAGGAAGAAGATGGAACGAGGGAGGTAAGCTTGAGATTTAACGGCATCGGTAGAGGATTGTGCGGGTAATGGGTTCGGCTCGAAGGAGGGCCGCGAAGGAAACTTGTTGCGCGTGCGCAGCAAAGAGGCACCAAGCCGTGAAGAGTCGGAGCTATTGTTTCCCCCAAAGGGCAAGTGACCGGTATTAGCTGGTACTTACGTCTAGATGAGGGCACTTGATGTACTAGGGTCTTGGGGTGGTGAAAGAACTTGGCCGGTCTCGTGGTCTGGCGCTCGTTTCGAGATGAGATGCCCGAAACGGCCCTGGACAAGGGACCGGACGGCTGATGAACTCTTGGTATCAGTCTGCTACCGCGGATAACTCACACAAGATGGCATGATCGCAGTCGAATTTTCGTGAAGGGAATCTTGACGATGAACGCGGGATGGTTATTGGAGCGACATGACGTCATTCACAGTCCAATCTTCAACAAACGGCGACCACATGTTTTGCCTCGGCGCCTAGATTCTGGGCAATACCGTTCAACTGAAGCTCTTAGGCTCTTCCAGCGGTTCACATACATAGCGCCAGGTTCTTCACGACCCAAAGGAGTGACGCGTAGCCGAATGCCAAAGGGCTTTCAGATGATCGAAGATTTTGACTAATGGGGCCAACACGGAACCGCCTTGCCTGCGCTTGGACTCTCCGGAGTGTTAATCGCTAGCGTCAACTTCCGATAGACTTTGGCGCCTCACAGCATTGCGCTGTGATATCAAAGTAATCTCCCGACCACGGCACTTCAGGCGGCCATGGTGCTGGATCGCTTGCGGGTATTATATTATGGCCGCCTTCATAATTTCGGAGGAACAGGCGTGCCCAGGCCGCACCGTTCCATAGAAGCGAGCCAATCGTTGAAATATAGTCTATGGGTCGAAATCGAATCGCCCCTTTGCGGATCTAGATGTCCTTTCGGCTTGCTGGCCTAGCGCTCAGGAGAACGCCAGAGTCGGACTTTCTTGTCTGCGTGTGGTTAGCAAACGTCATACCCAAGCAACAGGCGGAAAAAGAATATCCTTTATCATTGATGATAATGAGGACAGGAAGCGACGGTGAAAAGTATGGTAATCATCAATTACTCCGCGATCTTCAAGCCAATCCAGATACCGACTCTACATACCACGAGAGGGGGGAAGAGCTGTCTTCCTCAACCACGGGCGAATTGATCTGGGTACCCGACTCTCCTCCGTTCTTGAGCGGACCGTCTTTGGGCGCAGGAGCGGCATCGGTCGCAATAGACAAGCGAAAGACTGGAATAAAAGTTTCCTTGCGGTTAAATTATGTAATATTAACTGGAATTTGCATCGATGTCAACTATCACTCTGGTTTGTCCGCCTTCAAGTGATGTGCAATTTGAACCCTGACTACGAGAGGAACTCGCGGGTTGGACAGACCGATCAGAGGAAAAGCGAAGGAGCGAAGGAATCTCAGTTAACGGCATTGATAGAGTACCGTACCAGTAGTGGTTTCGGTTCGAAAGTCGAACCTGCGGAGAAGCTTGCGGTTGCAGCACGGTGAATCTAAGCCGTCTCGGGTTGGGGACTGCGTGGGCTTGGTTGACGAAATATTCTGTTTCATGAATCCATACTGTTCCTACCTCTCTGTTGAGGTTTTTCGGCACTTCAGACGGGTTTATGTTTCGCAATGCGCTCTTCATGACCCAAAGGCGTAATGCCCAGCCGATTGTTCAAGGAAGGAAAGCCTTGCCAATGAAACAACCTTCTGTTTCAGAGAAGGAGAAGGTTAGACGAAAGGGTCAAATGTGGGACCGCCTTGCTTGCGCTCGGGTTCTTCTCAGTGATAGCCACTTGGGTCAGCCTCAGGAGGCCGCTTGCACATCACAGCATTGTCTCGTTGTGACGAAGAAGCATTCTTTAATCACAGACCACAACGCTCCAGGCAGGCATAGCGTTGGACCGCTTGCAGACCGAAAGGTCATCACTGGCGCATTTTCATTCGGGATGCACGATGCTCCATCCACTGCGGTACCTGGCACCTGCACAACGTGAAAGGAAAAGGCATGCTCAGGCCGGGCCGTACCGGTACATGCCAGTCGATCGCTGAACAGTCGAAATGGAATTATCCCCTTGCGGATCTGACTTTCCTTTCGGCGTCATAGGCTCAAGAGAAGGCTCAAATTGAACGCTCTTGTCCGCAGCCTGCTAGCGAACATCATATGTACCTCACCAATAAGAGGCTCGATAATATTCTTTATCATTAAAAATAATTAGGACAGGAAGTAATAATGAAAATTATGGTAACTTTTTATTATTAGCCCAATCATAAATTAGCCCGCAGGTATCAAGCCAATCCAAATACCGACTCCAAATACCTCGGGAGGGGGCGCGAGTCGTTTTCCTCACAACCGCGGGCGGATTGGTCTGGGTACTTGACTCTCCTCCGTTCTTGAGAGGACCGTCTTTGGGAACAGCAGCGGCGTCAGCCGCGATATCGACTGCGATGTCAAACTTGACGTTTTTGGCACCAGCGCCGGCCCAAGCAGCGACCAGACCAGCCCCTTCCACGTGTCCAACACGACCTGTCCTCAGTGTTTTGGCGTTGCCCACCACGAAGAGGGCTCTCTTCGCCCGAGTGAGACCGACGTTCAACCGCCTGCGGTCGGCCAGGAAGCCGATGTAGCCGGTTGTGTTTGAGCGGACGGTAGAAAAGATAATGACGTCTTTTTCTCGTCCTTCGAACCCATCCACGGTTTTAACCTCGATTGACCCGGTTTCAGCCGCACGGAATTCACCCAAGGACTCAACAAACCGCTGGTGGGGTGTAGAGTCCACCTGCAACAACCGGCCCAGAAGGGTGATTTGGGCAGCGTATGGAGCAATGACGCCAATCGATTCGCCTCGCAAGGTCTAATGAAAGTAGACGGAATGAGATTAGGCGGATTCGGTAGATGAAGTCGAGACTCGCTTACGGGATTCTGTGCAAGGAGGTCCTCGATAAGGTCACAGACAATATTCGCCTCTGTCTCATTGACACGACTCTTATCACGCTTATTCTCGGCTCCAGAGTGATGAATGAAGACCATGGAAGGAACATCACCGTTTTCAGTCCGTGGTTTTTCCGAAGCTACGGCCCGGAGGTGTTTCGAAGCGGGTGGACTGAGTCGCTTGTGAACCTGGCCTTTCGAATCCACTACGCCGTCGCGTAGCATTCCATCGTAGAATTCCTTGGCCGGGAACGCTGCAATGTCGGGATGCATGCGATATTGCTGGTCCAACATTACTGTAGGCACGGCTTTGGAGCGAGAGGCACTGTCAGGCGGTGGCTTATCGGCGCCCTGGACAATGGACTGACTTTTCCCATTAATTAATCTCTCGAAGAGGCTCGTGCCCAACCCGCCTTCCAAAGCCTCAGGGCTGGTGATAATTGGCGGTAACTGTTGGTGATCGCCGATCAATGCAAGGTGTTGGCACTGGAGAATAGATCAGATGAGCGTCTTGAGCGGAATGACCGGCCGCTACCCCTTACCCCTTTCATCAACGGGATTAGAGATGCTGGTTCCATGCACATCGAAGCTTCGTCCATGAAAACAACGGGGAAATCAATGACGTGCAACGTGAGAGACGCTGAGCTGATGCAAGTAGTACAGATCTAAATCGACCATGGGTCTGAGCAAGCTGGAGTCCGAGGGAATACGATTGGGACTCACGACGTCAGCAGAATGAGTTATTTCATGCAGCATGGTCATGCGAACTTTGAAGGCCATAGAATCTTTTCGTTTGATCTGTGCTTGAAGTTTCTCTATCAGGTGGACGAGGAGGCTTGATTAAGAAAGATGCAAGTAAAACGCTGGGCGATGTAGCCTTACCGTATCTTGCTATCGTGCTCTTCACTCTTGGAGATTTATCCCTGATTTGCTCCAGACACTTTTTGTGCGTTTCGTCTCTACGGTCACGGAGTCGCGTAAGATCCTTTGTCAACTCGTCCAGCTCCGGGTTAAGAGGGTGAGCTTCCATTTTGGCCTCCAGCGAGTACTGAGCGACCGACTCCTTGACCTTGCCGGGGGATGCAACGCGTAATGGATTGACGCCAGCTGCGACAAGAGCTTCGATAAGGTTGTCGACGGCAACGTTAGTATAAGTGCAGATGAGAATAGGCTGCGGAACTTGAAAGTGGGCCTTGAGGATTTTGACCGTTTCGGCAATGGTCCTAGTCTTCCCCGTCCCAGGTGGCTACAGGGAGAGATCCGTCATTCCTGAGACTCTTTTTGCAACGACTGGAGATACACTTACACCCTGGATTAGGCTAATCTTGTTGCCAATCATTAACGCGATAGCCTTGAGTTGGCTCTCGTTGAGGTCCTTGAGGACAGGATCGCCAGGAATAGGGATCGGTGACGGCCGTATATAGCGATGAGCCCAACTTTGGATTAGATGATCCTCAGAAAATGCACCTGGCTGCGTTATAGCAAGGTCCTGCTCTCCGCCGCTGGGTGATTCCAAAGAAGGATTACGAAATTCCTGCAGCAAGACATCCCGAAGAAAGGTTCCCTGCAGAATGGGCTCTCGCGTCGCGGAACCAATGGGAAGATTGTTTTCGAGGTTAACATCGAGCGAGCGGACGGCTTCGGTCATGCGTTGTGACGCCACATCGGAGGACCAAAGATCCAATCTATATAGGGCCAGATCAGTCCCGGAGAGCAACCCAGCCAAGCACCCAGACATACTGCTCATAAGAACCCAGATCAAATTTCTCGTCAAACGTAACCTTAATCTTTGTATCTGACACTTCCACAATGGAACCAAGGTAGGGCTCAAGCTTCTTTTTGGCTTCTACCGATCCCGACAACTGAACCTGATGGCCTCGTCTAAGGGTAAAGAGCGCCATTAAAACTCTAGGATTTGGTAAGAAAAGAAGACACTGACTCAAACCGGTTCCATCCAAACTTCTCCCCAGGCCCAAGAGAAAAGACTGCCACCGGACGCCCGAAAAAGGTAGCGGTCTGCCAAAATCCACTCAGGCCTGTGATTCGATAGCCTTCTTCTATAAGGCGCTCCTCAGACCATTCGCGGAGGCGTTCCTTCAGAACTGCATCGTTTGCGAGCTGTTCAAGTTGGATGAGCGGGAGAAATCTAGAAATGAATGGTTTAACAAAGTCGCCGCGTCAGAACAAAGAGTGGACGCACTTGGATTGATAATGTTTTATCTCTGCATAGTACGGTTCTCCCTCTGTGACTTGATCAATAGCTGGTTTGAATCGATATCTCCTCCTTTGCTTGAACCACTGTTCCACCTGCTGGGGTGATAGTCTAGATACTGCGCGGTTTCTCCAGTCGTAACGAGGTGGTTGAGCACCCTCCAGGTATTCGCGGAGTAATAAGCCAACTTCTCCATCATCTTCTTCCTGTAATAGGGGCATCTCGGCTACGTTGTTTGCTGTCGAAGCGCGTAGAATACGCCTCTTGGGACGAAGGATGGTGGGCTTCGCGAATAATGGCGCCGTCGATGCTGACTCTTTTACTGCCATGTCCAAGGTGGGAACCGGTGGCGCTTTGAAGAATGAAGATTCCGGTTTCGGGGAGTTCCGCTCCATGAGCGTCGCAAAATGATCAAGCTCGTCATCTGCGGCAGCAGGGAACGGCGTTGGACGCTGACGCCAAACGCTGGGCCCGGCCACCGGCCACGGGGTAATGGGTTCTTGCAGTCGCGCTTTTTGAACCGTGGCATAGCTGTATCGTCGGATTGAACGCGTCTGAGAGGAATGAGGAAGTAGAATCGGCGTTGAAAAGTAGCGATAGCGACCGGAGCGAGGTTGAATGGCTGTGGCGAAGGCCTGGTGGGGTAGGGATTTGGTTGGTAGCAAAGCCATGCTTGGCTGCGTTATAGGAGAAAGTATCGAGGCTCGGATGCCTCGTTGGGCAGGTTTTGTGACGGAGAGCTTGCCAGCAACCGAGACGGTCGAAATTGGGATTATTGCGCGTTGACAAACAATGTTTGTTTGTTTGCTTGTTTGTTTGGGGTCCGTTTTTTGGTCCAATCGTTGCCGTGCGATTGCCCCCAGCGATGAACCTGATTGCCCTTCCTCCCGAGATTTTGGACCTGGTTGCAAGTCATATGCGGGAGAAGGAAAATCTCCTGAAACTTGCGCTTACCCACTCCGTATTGTTCAATGTTGTCATTCCGCGTCACTTGTACCGTGAAATCAGCCTTCACCTCCCAGACCCCACGCTATGGACTCATCTCCTATCAGATCTGCAACGTCTTCGAAGCATTAGAAACTTGCACCTAGTTTCTTATGCTACGTGGTACGTGTCAGGTCATCTCGTCTTGGCGAAGGAAGGAGGGTCACTGTACAAGGCGATTGCTGAGATGCCGGGTCTCAAACGGCTCACTGTACGTCACGGGCCCAACCCAAGCAATTTCCAATCCAAAGCATTCGACGAGTTGCTCTGGGGGACGCTTCTGCGACACTGCTTGGCTTTGGAGGACCTCTGTTTTAGTGGTGGATGGAACTGCCTCAACTGCTATGAAGCCGCATTCGGGAAGTCCCAGCACAACGTAAGCGGCCCTATTCCCTCCAGACTTGTGAAATCCCTAAAACCGGCTTCCCAAAAAGTTCTGGGCACTTAGCGCTTTGGCATCTATAGACCTCAACTTGCGCTGCAGCCCCGGTGGTGGGAGGAAACCTCACAAGTACGACTTCTCCCCGGTGCAAGACATGCTTCTCCGGTGCCCAACGCTGAAGCGACTCTCTCTGACTTACGACGACACGCATTGCAATCTTCTCGAAATTCCAGAATTTCTCTCTCTTCGGTTCTCGCACCTCGAAATCCTCCGTTTGGTTTCGATCGCATTCGGGGTGACCACAGCCTCCTTGCTCTCATCTTTCATTTCGGCGAATCCGTCCATCATCGACCTTCAGTACCTCCCTTCTGCCGATCTTTTCCTAGAGCCAACTTTATCACCCTGTAGCATGGCTGTCCTTAACTGCCTGACCTCTCTCGAAGGCAGCTTGAAAACCTGCGAGAGGCTGGCTGGAGCCGCCGCGCCTATCAAGCTGAAGCACCTGTCGATAACGTTGGAAACCGGAGAATTTGGGCCTTTGATGGATTTTATGTGTTGGCCTGGATCCTTCTTGCAAAAGTTGTATCTCTACTTTCGAGACAGGGGCCAGTTCAACTGGGTACTTCTGACTGACCGTATTCGATCAAGTTGCCCTCATCTCGAGTGGCTGAGCATCCAACAGCCCAAGTCTTATGGGCATCTCGACTCATCAATCTTTCTATCAATCGTGAGCCCTCCTAAGTATTATCTATTTGCGATTCTAATAAGTATCCTCAGAGCGATGTTGCATCGACACTCACTGGATACCCCAAGCTATCGGTATTCGATATTCCCTGGTTCATCTCCGTCTCGTGCGGCCTTGCATACTACCATGACTTTGATGCGAACCGCGCTCAGACACGTGAGACTGTTTTCGGGATGGAGCTTAAGTGGCCACGATTCATTCGGACAACAGACTCGGGAGAGACATTCATCGTGGTCTTTGGCCCGGACCTGACGGAATTAGAGAAAGAGGACCTTAAAATTAAGATTATAGGGCAGGTAGATGAACAGAAGAGTGGAAGAATGGAAAATTGGACGGCGTGGAGATATGACAGGTGGGCATATCACAAGGTATGTCGGTAACTAGTTCTCCTGGGACGTATTGACTCAAGACCCATCCATTGGGTGCCAGGCTTAGCTTATGCAGATCCGCAACCCGAAACCATATTTCAGTTTGCTGAATCTCATGACACATCATCTTCTATCTGACCCATCTAAGCGTTGTGGAATTCAAAAAACGTAGGAGAGAGATGTCGATGATGTTAGTTTGGACCCCGTGCCAAATGGTAGAAAGGTGTTGACCAGCTCCTTCCCTGACACCAGCTTAGAGGAAGCCGAGAAATTCCATATTGATGATGATTATTTCTTTTTTGTTGGATTGACTCATTCTCATATGATTCAGACCTCTCATGATGATGAGTGTTGCGGGGTGGTGGAAGCGCCCTATTCAAAGGGCGGCTTATATCATAACTCACGCCAGGCTGCCAAGAGGACTTTCCTTTTCTTTTTCCAACCAGAACGGAGCAGCGGCGGTCGCCGCGCCTCACAACTACGGCCCCCAAGCAGAACAAACGCTGTGTATTGTGCCCGCCATCTTACTCGCTTCCCCATGCAACGCGAATCTATTGCGGGAAGGGTAGTGCTAGTGCTCTGACTCGGGGAAAGCGTGCCTTCCTACCGTAGAGGTACGCTTCGTTCTAGCACAAGTCAGAACCTACCAGCTCTGCATTTATCTTTCTGGGCTATGGTATCTCTCTGTAGCTTAAGTTGGGCTTCACTCTGTACGCGCAACGCTGACTCTAGGTCTCAAATAAAGGAAGAGTACTATATGAAATGTGATCTGACACCGAAGCCTTTCAGTGAGCCAGAGCAGTGCCAAACGCATAACCTATGCAACGAGCACAGATTATGCCTTAATAGCCCGCCTCGTTACTGTCAATCTCCAATCGGAGAGGACTGCTTCAGCCAACTCTTGCTCTCACTGCAGCCGACACCTCGTCGGCGAGATCCTTTGCCTCCCCGTCGTACACTGCCCACTTTCGGTCCTCAATAGAGCCATCGTCAATCAAACGGGCTCCACGAAATCGAATATCGGCACCGTTGTAACCAATTAGAATTGAAAGCTCCTTGCGGGGTTCCAAACTTGAAGCCCAACGAGAGCGGCAGAACAAGAAGCGTAGTCGAGGGCAATGATTGAGGAACTGCTCCATTGTTTTATGTCGTCTCTTGGACGGTGATGAGCGGACCAGCATGCCGGTACCCTCTGCTTGGGACCACGGGATGGTTAGCGCGACAAGATGGTTGAACCCTGATAATGCAGAGATCCAATCGTGCTGATGGCCATGGAACTGATTAGCATTGGAAGACTATCTCAGAAGCAAAGCTTTACCATTTTCGGCCGCGCATCTCTGCCAGGTGCTTGGCATTTCGTGATATAAACGGAACCAAAGTCCAAGAGACGGAGGTTCGGGAATGCCGAGGAGATGGTGCTAAGTGGGGAACCGAGATCAGGGCACAACCAATACACTGGTTGGCGTTCTTCATCCATGACAAGCTCCTCGAGTTGAGGCCCAATTTTAGAAAGAATCGCCCGAGCTTCGGGAGGGTCTCGGGTGTCCAGCGGAAGCGTGGTGCATAACGTTCGCAATGGACGGCGGGATCCCGGCTCGCTATCCGAAGTTTGGAAAAGAACTTGGACAAGGTCTTGAGGCGAATCAAGTATCTCAAGGTGTGGAGCAACGTTGCAGCCTGCGATGGTACTGGTATCGGTGGAGAGGAGACCCCAGCGGGAACAGAACTTGAACGTGTGCAATAGGGGATGTGCAGCCAAGAATTCCAAAAGGTCATTGATAGTGGTGTTAGGTAGGTCATTGACGATGAGTGATTCCAGAAGTGGAAATTTCATGGAAAGAAGAGAGGGTGAACTCCCTGCGGATGAGCTTCCGCCCAGGAGCGTAAGGTGCTGGAGCCGCGGGAAGGATGAGAGGAAGGTGAGGCCACCGGATCCCGGCAATGAGTGAAGGTAACATGTTGCCTGGTAGGTGACTGTAGTAATTTGGCCGAGGTTTGCTACCTTTCGGAACTGGGGTCAGAGGGATAAAGTAAAGCGAAACTATGGTTGACTTACCGAAGGGCTCGATTCTCTACCAAGACAAATGGCACATTTCAGGCAGCTGTAGCAACCTCTAGAATCGACTTTTCGCACAGTGGAACAGTAGCGGTTGACTCCATCCCATACGCTCCTAAGCAAATCGATGATGCGTATATGGGCTGCCCTTCGGTGGGATGCATATTCCGAATCCCAAACAACGGCGTGTAAGAGACGCATGTCTTTAAATGCGCTGCGGATTAAGTCCGGGTCGACGATTGCGTCCTGGGTGTTCAACTCGTTCGAGGGGGCTTCGATGGGCGGCACGCGAGTCGTACAATTTGCGGATAATTGAATGGTTTCAATCTTGCGAAGACAGTAGGGATCCTCCAAAAGGTATTTCCACATGGCGTAGTCGAAGATACAAAACTCGACGTGGCGATAGTGGAGGTGGTCAGGGATAATCACTCGGTGGAACCTGGAATGGGAGAGGGCGAGGGAAAGGAGGTCCCTTGGCCGAGAGATCCAGTTGGCTATCATATCGACGACCTCAACAGGGAGTGCAAGTGCTTTGGGTTGCGTCAGGCTCATCGTAGCGCGGCTTGTGTGGTGGTGGTGGTGGTCGAACAAGGTTGCTTTGGCCAAGTTTGTCTTCGAATGAGGTTCCGTGCTTTCGGTCCGAGTCCGTTGCTTACCCCCGCACAAGAAACGGGTCCTTGCAGAACTTATTTTGGTCCGTCCTAGAGAACCTATACTAAACACTTTGAGTCTGCATAGGTGCCCGCTGTGGGTCTCCTGCAGGTGAGTGTGGGTCTTGCAGGCCGTAGACAAGCGATGTTCGTTTGTTCCTCCGAGCTTATCAAGACCTCACCCATGGCCTTGGTTACCCTTCCCCCAGAAATACTAGATGACGTCACGATATTTATACAACGCCCTCAACACTTGCTGTGTCTGGCTCTCACTAGCTCTCTCTTCTACCGTGTTGTCGTTCCACGCCACTTGTACCGCAGACTCAGAGTCTCGGCGGCTCCAAGCAGCACGAGCCTACTGATCAACATCATTGGCGATTCTGAACGAGGCAAATGTGTTCGCAACCTTTATATCGACTACTCTGGTAAATGACAAGGTTGAAACCGCCAATCCCTGTCTGACCACCTGCGTTCAAGCGAGCCTCCTCACCCAGGCGGCCAGTGGAATGTCTGGATTGAGATCTCTGGTCATTCAACAATATAGTGATAGTATCGCGTTCCATCACTCCTTCTGGACGACAGTCGGGCAAACTTGCTTGGCGCTAGAAAAGCCCTACTTCGGCGGGGGACTGAATTGTCTTCAATGCCATGGTGCCACCCCTGGAGAACCGACGGATCTCTCAAGCGTAGGTTATTTACCCCTGAGAGCATAGGCTACCGGATTCACCGATCCCTCCGAATAGCTTTGGTCGATGGCCAACTTAACTACACTGAATTTGACGCTGCTATGCAAAGGGAATCCACGTGCCGTCCATCCTTTCACCGCTCAACCTCTACTCAACATGCTTGTTAGATGCCCCAAACTAAAGCATCTCTATCTTTGTCACCGCGGGATCGAACGAGAGACTTTTAATGTCCCAGAACTCTGTTCTCTGCGGTTTCCCGAGCTCAAAACCCTTTGTCTGACTTCGATCGCGTTCGGAAACCACACCACTTCGCTCCTATCTTCTTTCATCTCCGCGAATCCTTCGGTTCAAGAAATTTGGTTTCTTCCTGGTGACCGCTTTCGCGTTGATCCTGTACAGGCCCCCTTCAGCACAGCGGTCGTCCACCGGCTCGCCGCCATCAACGCCACGGCCGAAACCATCGCGAGGTTGATTGGGTCGGGCGCGCCGACGAACCTGAAGTCAGTGACCATGGGCTTCCATTTAGAGCAGACACAAATTGCTTTCCAAGTCCTTTCCACTACGGGCCCATTCTTGGAAGGGTTGATCTTATCGGTCGTGGGTGGTGATCCTGGTGATTTAGACTGGGTGTCGCTCACAAACCAGATTCGTTCAAGTTGTCCCCGAGTTCGGAGATTGAGGGTACGGAAAGAATCAGATATCAATCTTTTGCCGCCTAATCTTCCTCAGGTGAGTTTGCACCTGACATGATGTTCCGTTGCTTCATGTCAACCATTAACTCCAAAATGACCTAGTCTGCTCTTGCATCCTCTCTGAGTGGATTTCACCACTTGCGTTCCTTTGCCATTCCTTGGTACATTGCAAAACAATGTGGTATCACTCAGACACCCGTTCTCGGTGCGGCATCAAGGGCTGCTGTGTTTGGAATGGAGCGCCTGTGGCCTAGATCAATCACCATTGAATCATTCGAGGGTGGCTTTAGAAGCGACCAGGTAGTCATCTTTGGCCTCCACCCAGATGACTCCGAGAAGGAGCTCGGTATAATTCTCAGAGAAAGGCTCGATGGTTCAGAGGCGGATCAGGGGAACCAGTGGGCCTTATGGAGGTATCGGGTCAACCATTCGACCTTTTTCTCGCAGGTGTGTTCACCGACCTACCTACCGCTTCGCTCCCGATACCATGGCATTAACTGAAAACACTCTCAAGTTCTAATTTCGGGCGGGTTTTTGATAAAGCGGGACGCTATTCTATCCAATAAGAGAACGTAAGGGTTTGCCTGCAGGCATACAAATGATTGTCGGGTAGTCCATATCGAGACACAAAGAAGAGAAGAAATATACAAAAAATGTATTGTACTCAAATCGCCTTCCCGCCTTTCCAACTCTCCGAACTGCGAGCTAATGTCCCCTCCTCACCAAACGTGCTCGGCCCTGAAATGGCATCATCGTCCTCAACGGACAAAGACTTCTTTCCAAAGTACATAGCCGCCGTATTCGGCATCGAACCAGGCTGGTTGTTGTATCCTCGAGGCTGGTTGTTGTATCCTCTAGGCTGGTTGTCGTATCCTCTAGGCTGGTTGTCGTATCCTCCAGGCTGGGGAGCCCGTGGACCAAAGTGAGCTGGGGCCGGTCTTGATGGTCCAGGTGTCGACCACGGATTTTCGTAGCCTGTAGGGGAAGAGCGGGTCGCAAAAGGTCTTCGCGGTGGTTGTGAGACCGGTAGGGGACTTGGGGAGGGGGCGTAATGAGATGGAGGGGAAGCAGGTGCGTTGGCCGACCGGGCTGTTAAGAGGTTGGAGATCCCTTGGAACGTGGATCCCTCATCGGAGTCAGGTCGCGGCGGTCTCCGAGGGGCCTGAGGAGCAGCAAGGTACCGGGGCTGAATGGTTTGAGAGCTGGTGTGAGTTTCGTCCGAGCGCGCTCTCCTGTGGTCCATCATGGGCGGAGGTGAAGAGATAGGAGCGGGAGCTTCGCGAGGGTACGGCGGTCTGTCGTCGAACCGGAATGGTTGGTTACCATCCTGGGTTGACTGATACGACTGGAAGGTGCTCCGCGACCGCAAATCATGTCCGTCCACGCTCCTACCGCCCCTTCCAACGTCTCTCAAGTTACGGGGACCACTCTCATAGCTGCCGGAGGGCATTTCGTTTCCTCGATGGTCTTCGCCGCTACTCGAACTCTCGATCCGGATGAGAGTCTTGGTCGTGTTTCTTTCTCCGTCCGTGAGCGTGCTATTGGGACGGTACTTGAGCTCGGCCAACTTCTTCCGCTTGGACTTGGAACGGCGCCAGCTGCCTGACTTCTTGGGCAAGGACGCCATCCGTCCCGCAGCAGAGTAGGACGCATCCATGTTTGCCTGGGTCATAGGGATTGTTGGTTGTGGAGAGGTATGATCTACGAACGTCGGGGAGGAAGCGTATCCGTCATAGGGTAGCCCGGGTGGGCTGGTGCCTCCGACTCGCACTCGGCCCGCAGTGAATGGGTCCCTGGCGGTTGACGGGGATAGGAGGCCACCGCCACCACCACTGGTGGGGTTTGTGGTCACAGTGCCCATGGCGTAGTTGTACATCCTCTCAGCGTTATCCTTCTCCAAGATCAAACTCGGGTATCGTTTGTCATCGTTGAAGGGGTTCGAGTACTCCGTCGAGCTGGCTCCGCCATACAAGTCTCTCTCCTTCGCCCTGCGTCGGAGAAGGTAGCGGCGGCGGAAGAGGCAAAGAGCCGCAATGAGGAGGAGCAAAGTACCGGCGATGACGCCCAACACGATCCCGACTAACGAACCGAACGACGGTTAGATACTATCGTTAAGAGGTCAGGGACTGCACCAACCTATTGCTCCAACGGGCATTCCAGACGAATGAGGAACTGCACCGAATTGTGCATCGTTCGTCGCGGAAGCTGAAGAGGAAGTAGACTCGGTGAAAGTAGGCATGAGGTTAATGGTTGTAGTTGGTGGGATTGTTGTTGACTCGGGAAGGCTGCTGGTAAGGTTTCCTGTGGGCGTCATAAAAGCACTGAACGTCATGTCGGTGGGGATGGACATGTTGACAGAGATAGTACCGCTAGCGTTAAGGGTTCCATTGCCGGTGGAGACTGGGCCCGTTGACAGGCTTAAAGAATGTGAATCAGTTGCTGAATGAGGAGTAGTTGTAGGTGAGCGAGTTGTTCCGGCCGCCCCTTTTGAGGTGGTTCGCGTACGTGAAGTGGTTCCTTTTGGTTCTGAAGGATCGGTAGTGGTGAACGATGGCTGTAGGGAGAGGGCGTGAGATTTCGTGCGACCCACGGACGGTGACACGCAAACAACTTACAGAGTGGGTAGAGGATCGAGTAGTAGCTCTGGTAGAAGAGCTGCTCCTTCTACGTGAAGACGACGACATTGTGGAAGATGTTGCTTGACTGGAAGATCTCAGGGATGTTGGGCGAGGCCGCAAGTCTGTCTGATGAAAGAGTCCCTTGGCGTTGGTAGGAGTTCCAAAATTAGCAGAAATTGTCGAGGTGCTTTACCTGACGACCTCTGTCATTCACTCCTTCTCCGGTAGCAGTGGGCCGTTCGGTCTGAAGAGAGACGGCCGATGCAGTCGTAGAGAGACTGGAGAGAGGGAGGGAAGAAGGGGTCGCGCTAGGTCGGGGGGAGGACACGTCGAATGAATATACAGGAGTCGCCAACTTCGGTGGAATTCTGCTTTCGGACGAATGTTTTGCTCACCTTACGCTCCCGGTTTGATCATACGTCTTCGATTCCTGAGTGCGGGCGGCCGCCAGGGGCGGAGCTGCCAATAGGAAAACGAAGAAGACGACACCCAGGGTACGAAATATAGCCGAAAAGTCCGCGCCGGAGATTCGCATGCTTCGGTTGCGGTAGATCTGACCAGCAGCTCTTCTGATGTAAATTTTAAATAGTAGTTACGGTTTCTTGCTTGTTTTCTCGGATCACTGACTAGATGCAGCAAGAGGAGCAGGCGGCGTTGAGGTGAGCGATGACGAGACGGGTTGCGCATGTGCGTACCAGGCTCTCAAGACGATGCCCTAAGGGTGACCGGGGAAAATCGCCCTGAGACGACCTTTGTAATAATACAGCCCTGTTCCAGACAATGAGCGAGAAGGAGTGGAAGGAGTGGGATATACAAAAGAAAGAAAGACTAGGTGGAAGGAGAGTTTTGGATTGCCATGCATAACGGAATCCTCGCTCATTGCATGAGCCATAAGAGAGCCACCAGACCGACCCAGAGACCCCGACGGGTGCTGCGGGCCGCCCAATTATTCGAGGGAAGTCGCCAAGGTCGCGTGGGACGTTGAGAGGGTAACCTAAAGGGGTGCTCGGGTGCGAAACCTGACCCGCCTCAACCTCGATATTACGGCGCTAACCCCGTATCTCCGTGAACCACGCCGGTTGCCGCACTTCGCTCCATGCCGTCATTGGATGGCTCAAACTTGCTGGATGGCTTAACCTTGAGAGGAGAGAGATTTACTCTAGAGAATAGATGCATTCAAGAAATGGAGGGGGGTTCCGGTTCTTCTCGCGATTAGGTCTCGCGTCTTCTCGTCGGGCAGACCGCATGCTCCGGAAGAGAGCTGCAATGTGCTGGCTTACATTCCATGCTGGGCAAAGCATTGGACGCGCATGTTCTGCACACCATATTCACGGCCACAGGGGGCAATTTTCTGGACGTCTGTATTGCTTCCAAATAACCAAGGCATGGCGGCCAACTAGGAATGTGTCACGGCAAATTAGGAGCACTTCACCATTACGATAATCGGATCAACAACGTCAAACTCTGCTCAGGTAAAGGCAAGATGCCCTACGTCATACACTCATCCAACCTTTCCAAGCAATGCGTAGCCCGATCCTTGCGGACCATAAAGCTGCGGGGAACCAGAACGCCGGTCATCTATCGAGGATCTGCCGACCGCTAGAAACTAAGAAAAACCCAAGACGCACCTTGGCATAACAAGCCTTGCAATAAGGCTCCCCGTCCCTATCCGTAAGACGCGTCGAGTCAAGCGATCTACCACACTCCGAACATCTCAGGCACGCTTTATGCCACCTCTTCCCAACAGCATTAACCTAACACACTTCATGTCAATGACGAAACAAAAACGGACTAGTCACCATATCTGGACCTACCCCTTCTGCGTGGTAGACCGCCTTCCCGCATTTAGGACACTGGTCCTTGTTGCCACCGCTCCAAACGCCTCCAGTGAAATTCGGGGTTAACTTTTTGGGAGCACCAAAAACACCTTGCCCCGTAAAGTTTGGCGTAATGGGTGAACCCGCACCCCTTCCGGTGAAGTTCGGTGAGAGCGGTTGGGAGGTCGAGATAGGTGCGCCCGAGCCCGTGAAGGTCTGCGTCAACCGCTTCGTTGGGGAATATGGCCCTGGTATCGGAACGATTCCTCCTCCAGTCGCCATCGGCACGATGCGCTTCAAAAAGGTAGTTGTGGTCGGCGGCGCGCTTTGCGGGGGTTCGGAAACCGACATGCCCATCGACGTCGAAGCCGGACCATTTTGCGGCGCTGTCCCCGCTTCACCTTCTTTGATTTCGGGCGTCGATGGCTTTGGAGGAGGTTGCCAACTCGATCGTGGAGAGCCAATGGCGGGTCGACCGATGTCGGAGAAGGTCGTTGCTGTGGCGGTTGCCGGTGGCTGCGGTTGCGATGACGTCGACGCGAGTTGGTCCGGAGAATATACCGGGGACATTGGTCGCCTCGAGTATATTGAGAACCTCTTTGGCGGGGGTGACGGTGACTTCGCGACAGCCTCGACAACGGGCTTGGGCTCTTGGGGTACAACTTCCGGCTCTTCTTTCTCCTCTGGGATGGGTTCGGGGATGTCCACAGGAGGGAAGGAGAACGGCTGTGGCGGAGGTTCCAGCGGGGTATCTTGTTCCAAATCTCGTTTCGGAGAAGCAAGAGTCGCTAAGTTAAGCTTCCCGGGAGATGTTGGGATAGTAGCTCTACTGGGAGATGTTGGTGCGCTTCCTGTAGGTGTTCGGGAAGGGGATGTCGGAGGAGAGGCTTGGGGGAGGTTTGCATGGCGGAGGTCTATCAAAGCGGTCGAGCCCTCGTCAGTAATCCCAGCCGAGAGCTATTGACGTGCTTTGGAAAGCAAACCTTTGGTGGAAAAGTTCCTGATGTGGCATTGCTTGCAGTAAGGCTAGGCCCGCAGCCAAGCATCAGTCTAACCGAGGGTGGACCTCCCATCATAAATAAACTAACCTCAGAGTCGTGCTCCACAAGAGAGAACGAATCCAGTCGCTTTGAGCACGACTTGCAAGAGAGACATGGTTTATGGTACATCTGCAGGGGGTGGCGGCGGTCAACGCACCACTCCTTCGCCGGCTCTGTTGCACACCATAACCGTCAAACGCTGACCTTTCGACCTGGGCCCATGACTTGCTCGGCTGCGATAGATGGTATGTCATAGCTCTCGTTCAGTACTTAGAGCGTCGTGACTGGCCTTCACGTAACTCACCCGCATAAACGAGCTTCTCGCACCTCGGGCATCGAGGCGTCGCTCCAAAGGGGTTCATTGACATCGGTGATTCAAGGTAAAGGCCTCGGCCCAGTCGTTAGAGTAAAGTTATGGTCGTTATATCGTTGTATGTACGGTGTTCTCTGTGCTTAGGGGCCGTAGTTGGTGGGTGTGTGGGCGCCGTGCGGCTTCAGTCCGGTTCAAAAGGGAAGGTGCGGTGACGTGCGGGGGTAAGCAACGGACTCGGGCCGAACGCAAGGGATCTCATTAGACGACAAACTCGGCCAAAGCGACACTTTGTTCCACCACCACACAACCCGCGCGACAATGAGCCTGACGCAATCCAAAGCTCTCGCACTCCCCGTTGAAATCGTCGATATGATAGTCAACTGGATCTATCGACCAAGGGACCTCCTTTCTCTCGCACTCTCCCATTCCAGATTCCACAGCGTAATCGTCCCTGACCACCTTCACTATCGCCATGTCGGGTTCTGTATCTTCGACTATGACATGTGGAAATATCTTTCGGAGGATTCCTATCGCCTTCGAAAAATTGAAACCATTCAATTATCTGCGGATCCGAAACCTCGCGTCCCGCCGATCCAAGCCCTCTCGGGGAACGAGTTGAACATCATTAACCCTGCAGAGAAGGTCGACTCGGACTTAATCCACAGCGTCTTGAAAGGCATGTCTATCTTGCATGCCTTTATTTGGAAATCGGACCATCACCCCTTCCTAAGGACAACGCGCATCAAGGAGCTGCTTAGAAGCGTATTGGACGGGATCAACCGGCACTGCCCCACTGTGCGGAAGGTTGATGCTAGAGGTTCCTACAGTTGCTTAAATTTTGCAATGGGCGGTAGTCAAGAAACGGGCCTTTCAGTGAGTAAAATTAGAGTTCCTCTTTACTTAACCCTGTCCAACTCAGTTTGAAAGGTGTCAAACCCCAGCCAAATTACTACAATCACCTACCAGGCAAGATGTGACTTGTACTTAATACCCGGACACGGCAGCTTATTCTTCCTCTCATCGTTCTCTCGGCTCCAACACCTTACTCTCCTTGAGGGAGGCTCGTTCGGAGGGAGTTTTCATTCTGTTTTTTCGATGAAATTTCCACTTCTGGAATCACTTTCCGTCAACGGCCTATACAACGCCACTATCAGTGGCGTTGTGGAATTTCTAGCCGCACATCCGCTCTTGCGCATGTTCAAGTTCGGTCCCTATGGGGGTCCGCTTCCCATAAATTCTCCAGATATCAGTACCGTCGCAGGCTGCAACGTTGCGCCACGCCTCGAGATACTTGATTCACCTCGAAGCCTTGTGCAAGTGCTGTCCCAAACTTCGGATTGCGAGCCAGGATCCCGCCGTAGATTGAGAACGCTTCGCACCACGTTCTCGCTAGACACCCAAGGTCCTCCAGAAGATCGGGCCATTCTTTCTAGAATTGGGCTTCACCTTGAGGAGCTTATCATGGATCAAGATCAAGAGCCAGCAAGATGGCGGTGCCCTGATCTCGTTTCCGCGCTCCGCGTCATCTCCTCGGCATTCCCAAACCTCCGTCTCTTGGACTTTGCTTGCGTCTTTATCGAAAGATGCTCAGCAGCGAGCAGAGATGTGCGACCTAAAGTGGTAAGCCATTGCTCCTGAGGTGGTCTTTGATTACTCATCAGTGCAATCGCCAATAGCACGATTGGATATCCGCATTATCAGAGTTCAACCAGCTTGTCGCTCTGACCATCCCGTGGACCCAAGCCGAGAATAACGGTATTATGGTTCGGTCATCACCATCCAAACGACGACATACAACAATGGAGCACTTCCTCAACAATTGCCTTCAGCTACGCTTTCTGTTCTGCCGCTCGCGCAGGATTCGGGGCGAACAGCAGGAGTTGGCGATTCTAATTGGCGACAGCGATACCGATATTCGATTTCGCGGAGCCCGTTTGATCGATGAAGGCTCTGTTGAAGATCGAAAGTGGGCGGCATATGACGGAAAGGCAAAGGATCTCGCCGACGAGGTATCGGCTGCGGTGAGAGCAAAAGTTTACTGAAAAAGTTCAAGTTCTCTTCGTGGGGAATTGATGGTAACGGGTCAGGCGATTAATTACGGCTCCGTCTGCGCTCGTTATATAGATGGTCGGTTTGTAATTTCTCGGGGCCACTGAATCGTTTCTATGTTGTCGCATCGCATAGAGCAGTTTCCCTGTTTGAAGGCTTGAGTTGGGGGGGCGTGTCGAGAGTGAAGCCAAGCTTGGACTGAAGAGAGAGATAATCTCACTACAATTCAGATTGGAATCTGCCGCCCTGCTAGGTTCAGACTTGCGCTAGAACAAGGATAGGTATACATCTAGAAGGGGCGCTTGGTCTAAGTCAGTACTAGATTTGCGTTGCGAGGGAAATCAAATAAGACGGGGGACAAATGCACAGCGTTCGTTCGCCTTGAGGGCTATAGTCTGTGGTGTAGGGCCAGCGGAAGATTGGGAAGTGCACGTTGCGATGATGCGCGGGGTCGCGGGCCGAGCAAGGGCCGCTGCCGACGACAAACTCGGCCAAAGAAACCTTGCGATTGTCCGGCACGCACCACCCAAATCCCTCTGGGCGACCATGAGCCTAACGCAATCGAAAGCTCTCGCACTCCCCATCGAAGTCGTCGATATGATAGTCAAGTGGATCTCTCGGCCAAAGGACCTCCTTTCCCTCGCACTCTCGCATTCGAAGTTCCACAGCGTAATCGTCCCAGACCACCTTCACCATCGCCATGTCCAGTTTTGTATTTTCGACTATGCCATGTGGAAATACCTTCTGGAGGATTCATATCGCCTTGGCAAAATTGAAACGGTTCAGTTATCCGGTCACCCCATACATCGTGTCCCGCCCATCCAAGGCCCTACGGGGAACGAGCTGAGCAACCCCAACCAGGGAAACAAGATCGACCGGGACTTAATTCACAGCGTCTTGAAAGGCATGCAGCGTTTGCATGCCGTTATTTGGGATTCGGAAGATGTATCCTTTCAAGAGATAATGCGTACCCAGGAGCTGCTTAGGAACGTATTGAACGGGGCCAATCGGTACTGCCCCACTATACGAAAATTAGATTCTAGAGGCTCCTGCAACTGCCTACAATGCCCCATTGATGGGGATAGAGAAACGAGCCCTTCAGTGAGTTAACTAGAGTTCCCCTTTACCTTACCTTTCTGACCCCAGTTCGGAAAGGTCGCAAACCTCCGCCAAATTACTTCAATCATCTACGAGGGAAGATGTGCCTTTTGCTACGTCCTGGGACACGGCGGCTTACTATTCCTCCCATCGTACCCTCGGCTCCAGCACCTTACGCTCCTTGAGCGAGGCCCGTTGGGAAGGAGTTTTCATGATGTTTTTCGGATGAAGTTTCCACTTCTGGAATCATTTTCGGTCAACCGCCAATACAACGCCACTATCAATGATGTTCTAGTATTTTTAGCTGCACATCCGCTGTTGCACACGTTCAAGTTGAGTGCCCACCGGGGTCCGCTCCTCACAAATCCTTCAAATTCCATTACCATCTCAGCCCACAACGTTGCTCCACACCTTGAGATACTGGATTCGCCTCAAGACCTTGTCCAAATGCTTTTCCAACCTTCGGATAGCGAGCCAGGATGCCGCCGTCCATTACGGCGGCTGTCCACCACGGTGTCGCTCGACACCCAAGGTCCTCCCGAAGATCGGGCTTTTCTTTCTAGGATCGGACCTCAACTCGAGGAGCTGGTTATGGATGAAGAACACGAGCCACCGGAATGGCGGTGCCCTGATCTTGGTTCCGCGCTCCGGATCATCTCGTCGGCATTCCCCAACCTCCGTCTCTTGGACTTTGCTTGCGCTTATATCAAAGGATGCTCAGCGCCTAGCGAAGGCGCCCGGCCGAAATTGGTAAGACATTGCTCCTTAGTTGGTCCTCCGATCCTAATGAGTTTGTTCACTGTTAGCATGATTGGATCTCCACGTTATCGGAGTTCAACCGTCTTGTCGCTCTAACCATCCCGTGGACTCAAGCAGAAGAGCAGGGCATCACGGTTCGGTCATCCCCATCCAAGGGACGACACACAACTATGGAGCACTTCCTCAACCATTGCCCTCGACTACGCTTCCTGTTCTGCTGTTCTCGCAGGATTCAAGGCGAACAGGAGGAGTTTGCTATTCTAATTGGCCACAAAGATGCCGATATTGGATTTCGCGGAGCCCTTTTGATTGATGAGGGCTCTATTGGAGATCGAAAGTGGGCGGCATACGACGGAAAAGCGAAGGAGCTCGCCGACGAGGTCGCGACTGCCCTGAGAGCAAACGTGTGCTGAGCAGTTCTCTCCCATTGGGAATTGATAGCGACAATCTAGCCGAGCAGCTAGGGTTCCATCGACGCTCGTTGGATAGATTAGTCGCTGAATTGTTTGTATGTCGCATCACCCTTAGCACAGCTTGAATTTGGGGCGGGTATCCAGAGTAAAGCCTACCTTGAACTAGAGAGAGAGATAATCTTACTATATTTAAGATTGATCATTGTAGCCCTGGTAGCCTTCGACTTGTGCGGGAACAAAGTACACATATCCGTCACGAAGGGGCGCTTGCCCCCAAGTCAGGCATTGCCCTTCCTGTAATAGATTTGTGTTGCGCGGGAAAGCGAGTCGTAAAGTGGGAGAAGCAACTACATGGTTGCTGTCCTTCTTGGGGGTCGTAGTCGGTGGTGCGTGGAACAACGTCAGGGGTCAGTCACGTTCAAGGGGGAGGTGTGGCGACGCGTGGACCGAAAGCGACAAACTCGGCCAAAGAGACCTTCTTCTCGCACCACACAACCTGCGCTACCATGAGCCTGACGCAATCGAAAGCACTCGCACTCCCCATTGAAGTCGTCGATATGATAGCCAACTGGATCTATCGATCCAGGGACCTCCTTTCCCTCGCACTCTCCCATTCGAGATTCCACAGCGTAATCGTCCCAGACCACCTCCACTATCGTCATGTCCAGTTTTGTATTTTCGACTATGCCATGTGGAAATATCTTGTGGAGGATTCATATCGCCTTCGCAGAATCGAAACGGTTCAGTTATCCGCTCAACCCAAACCTCGCGTCCCGCCGATCCAAGGCTCCTCAGGGAACGAGCTGAGCACCTTCAACCAGCGAGACGAGATTGACCAGGACTTAATTCACGGCGTCTTGAAAGGCATGCAGCTCTTGCATGCCGTTATTTGGGACTCGGAATATGTATCCTTTGAAGAGACAGCACGTACCCAGGAGCTGCTTAGGAACGTATTGGACGGGGCCAACCGGTACTGCCCCACTATACGGAATTTGGATTGTAAAGGTCCCTACAGCTGCCTAAAATGCGCCATTGATAGTGATAGAGAAACAAACCTTTCAGTGGGTAACTTAGCGTTTCTTACTTAACCCTCTGACCCAAGTTCGGAAAGATCGCAAACCTCCGCCAAATTACATCAATCACCTACGAGGGAAGATGCGGCTTTTACTACGTCCCGGGACACGACAGCTTAGCCTTCCTCTCATCGCTCCCTCGGCTCCAACACCTTACCCTCCTTGAGGGAGGCTCGTTCGGAGGGAGTTTTCATTCTGTTTTTTCGCTAAAGTTTCCACTTCTGGAATCACTTTCGGTCAATGGCCTATACAATGCCACTGTCAATGACGTTCTAGAATTTTTTGCCGCACATCCGTTATTGCGAATGTTCAAGTTCGGTCCCTCTGGGGGCCCGCGTTCCACAAATACCAGTACCATCGCAGCCCACAATGTTACTCCAAACCTCGAGGTACTTGATTCGCCTGTACACCTTGTTCAAGCGCTTTTCCAAACTTCAGATAGCGAACCAGGACGCCGTTCATTACGACGGCTATGCACCACGCTGTCGCTAGACACCCAAGCTCCTCCCGAAAATCGGGCATTTCTCGCTAGAATCGGACCTCAGCTCGAGGAGCTGATAATTGATAGACGCAGGCCACCGGAATGGCGGTGCCCTGATCTTGGTTCCGCGCTCCGGATCATCTCGTCGGCATTCCCCAACATCCGTCTCTTGGACTTTGCTTGCGTTTATATCCAAAGATGCTCAGCACCTAGCGGAGATACCCGGCCGAAAGTGGTAAGACATTGTTTCTCAGGTGGTCTTCTAATGCTTATGAGTTTAATCACCTCTAGCATGATTGGATCTCCGTGTTATCGGAGTTCAACCGTCTTGTTGCTCTAAGCATCCCGTGGAACCAAGCGGAGGATAACGGTATTATGGTTCAGGCATCACCATCCAAGAGACGACACACAACCATGACACACTTTCTCAACCATTGCCCTCAACTACGCTTCCTGTTCTGCCGCCCTCGCTGGATGCAGGGTGGGCAGAAGGAGATTGCGATTCTAGTTGGCCACAAAGATGACAATATTCAATTACCTGGAGCCCGTTCAATCGATGAGGCCTCTGTTGAAGATCGAAAGTGGGCCGCATACGAGGGAAAGGCGGAGGATCTCGCCGATGAGGTATCAGCTGCGGTGAGGGCAAGAGTTTACTGAAGAAGTTCTCCTCCCTTGGGAATTGGCAATGAATTACGGCTTCTGCGCTCGTTGTATAGACGATCTTTCTGTAACTTTCTAACGTCACTGAATTGTTTCTATGTCGTATGACCGAAGCACCCTTTGCTTATTGGGGGCTTGAGTTAGCGGCGCGTGTCCAGAGTGAAGCCTAGCGTGAACTAGAGAGAGAGATAAACTCACTATAGTCCAGATTGGTAACTGAAGGCCTGGTAAGCTCGGGCTTACGCGGGAACAAAGCGCAAACATATGTCAAGAAGGGGCGCTTGCCGCAAGTCAGGCCTTCCCCTTGTAATAGATTTGCATTGCGAAAGAAAGCAAGTAAGACGGCGGACTAAGCGCACGGTGTTAGTCCCGCTTGGAGGCCGTAGCCGATAATATGGGCCACAGCAAGGGTCGAGGCTCAGTCTGGTTCCCGGGGAGGTACGACGACTCTCGGCCCTAAGCATCGGACTCGGACCGAAGGCACCTGATCAGGCGACAGCAAACTCGGCCAAAGAGACCTTGTTCCACCACCACACAACGTGTGCTACCATGAGCCTGACGCAATCCAAAGTACTCACACTCCCCGTTGAAGTCGTTGATATGATAGTCAACTGGATCTATCGGTCCAGGGACCTCCTTTCCCTCGCACTCTGCCATTCCAGGTTCCACAGCGTAATCGTCCCTGACCACCTTCACTACCGCCATGTCGACTTTTGTATCTTCGACTATGAGATGTGGAAATATCTTTTAGAAGATCCCTATCGCCTTCGCAAAATTGAAACCATTCAATTATCCGCTCATCCCAAACCCCGTGTCCCGCCCATAAAAAAGCTTGGGGGGAACGAGAAGATCACCGTCGACCAGCGACAGAAAGTCGACCCGAAATTAATTCGTAGCGCATTCAAAGGCATGCAGCTCTTGCATGCCGTTATCTGGGAGTCGGCATTTGTAACCTTTGAAGGGACAGCGCGTGTCATGGAGCTGCTCAAGAGCGTATTGAATGGGGCCAACCGGTACTGCCCCACTTTGCGGAAAGTAGATTCTAGAGGTTACTACGGCTGCCTGACATGCGCCATCGGTCTTCATAGAGAAACAAACCTCCCAGTGAGTAAATTAGAGTACTTCTTTACTTGACCCCTCTAACCCCAGTTCGGAAAGGTTACAAACTTCGCCCGAATTACTTCGTTCGTCTATGAGGCGAAATGTACCTTTTACCACGTCACGGGACACGGCAGTTTGTCCTTCCTCTCATCGTTCCCTCGGCTTCAACACCTTTCGCTCCTTGCAGGAAGTTCGTTCGCAGGGATTTTTAATTCTGTTTTCTCGATGAAATTTCCACTTCTGGAATCACTTTCCGTCAACGGCTCATACAACGTGACCACCAATAACATCCTAGAATTTTTAGCCGCACATCCGCTATTGCGTATGTTCAAGTTCGGTCCCTTCGGGTATCCGCCTCCAACAAATATCAGTACCACCATCGCAGCCTACAATGTTACTCCACACCTCGAGATACTTGATACTCCTGGACACCTTTTTCAAGTGCTTTTCCAAACTTCAGATAGCGAGCCAGGATGCTGTCGTTCATTACGACGGCTACGCACCACGCTGGCGCTAGACACCCAAGCTCCTCCCGAAGATCGGGCATTTCTCGCTAGAATCGGACCCCAGCTCGAGGAACTGATCATGGATGAAAGCCAGCCACCGGAATGGCGGTGCCCTGATTTTGGTTCCGCGCTCCGCATTATCTCGTCGGCATTCCCAAACCTCCGTCTCTTGGACTTTGCTTGCGCTTATATCCAAAGATGCTCAGCACCTATCGGCGACGCCCGGCCTAAAGTGGTAAGGGACTGTTTCTCAGGTGGTCTTCTAATGCTAACGAGTTCAATCACCGCTAGCATGATTGGATCTCCGTATTATCCGGGTTCAACCATCTTGTTGCTCTAACCATCCCGTGGACCCAAGCAGAGGATAACGGTATTATGGTCCAGTCATCACCGTCCAAGAGACGACATGCAACCATGACGCACTTTCTCAACCATTGCCCTCAACTACGCTTTCTGTTCTGCCGCTCTCGCTGGATGCGGGGCGGGCAGAAGGAGGTTGCGATTCTAGTTGGCCACAGAGATGACGATTTTCACTTACGCGGAGCCCGTTTGATTGATGAGGCCTCTGTTGGAAATCGAAAGTGGGCCGCATACGACGGAAAGGCGAAGGATCTTGCCGATGAGGTCTCGGCTGCGGTGAGAGCAAACGTTTGCCAAATAAGTTCTCTCCCCTTGGATATTGATAGTACCGAGCTAGCCGAGTAATTGGTGCTCCGTCTGCGCTCGTTTCATAGATGATCTGTTTGTAATTCTCGTGGTCACTGAATCGGTTCGATGTCGCATGAACCCAGTGCTCTTTTTTTATTGGGGCTTGAGTCAGTGGTGCATGTCCAGAGTGAAGCCTAGCTGGAACTAAAGAGATAAACTCATTATAATCCGGATTGGTAACTGAAGACCTGGTAGGTTCGGGCTTGAGCGGGAAGAAAGCGCAGGTATACGCTAGGAGGGGTTGCTCGTCCCAAGTCAGGCATTACTCTCCCTGTAATAAATTTGTCTTGCGGGGAAAAGCGAGCGCTTGATAAAGTAGCAGACAAACTACACGGTTTTCCTCCTGCTCGGGGGTCATAGTCGGTGGTGTATGGAACAGCGAGTGTCAAGGCTCGGCGACTTTCGAGGGGATGGACGCGCAGGGACGCGTCGCATTCGAACCGAAGCCAACAAACTCGGCCAAAGAGATCTATTTTGTTCCCGCACCACACAATCTGCGCCACCATGAGCCTGACGCACTCGAAAGCACTCGCACTCCCCGTTGAAGTCATCGATATGATAGCTAACTGGATCTATCGATCTAGGGACCTACTTTCC
This sequence comes from Tulasnella sp. 417, assembly GCA_019633465.1. Classification (NCBI taxonomy): domain Eukaryota; kingdom Fungi; phylum Basidiomycota; class Agaricomycetes; order Cantharellales; family Tulasnellaceae; genus Tulasnella; species Tulasnella sp. 417. The sequence goes on from WSTY01000003.1 coordinate 182,002, forward strand.
CTCGCACTCTCCCATTCGAGGTTCCACAGCGTAATCGTCCCAGACCACCTTCACTATCGTGTGAGGACGGGGGTGCGAACAGGAGAGTGGAACGTGGGAACGAGTCCTCGGCAAGAGCCTTGGCCGCTGGCTGTCGGACGAGATGGAAGATGGACGAGTGGGACACGCGGAGTCGAGGGAGATGAACAAGGGAGAGTGAATACAAGTAATCGTGAACGAGGGATACGAGTACATGCGGTAGCTAGGACTATATATAGGCAACGGACAGAAACAGTCGGTGTGCGACGACTCAGGTTCGCTGAGCTCGTCGGTTGAGTGAGGACGAATAAGGAAATACAGTGGAACGACACCACTGGTCATGGAACGGGTCATGAGGGAGAGGACTCGCTCAGTGACGACTCCGAACGGTCATGGGGAGTGGTGTCACGTGACGTAACTGAGTGAAACGACTATAACCGGTGGACAGTCGGTGGACGGTCGGTGGCGGAGGCGGCGCTAGGCGGCGGCTCTGACAGTACCCCCCTCCTTAGGCCGAGCCTGACGAGGCTGGTTGTAGAAGTCGCAATCGGGAGGGCATGTTGACCGTGCGGCCTCGGCGAGTGAAGTTGAGCTCCGGAGGGCGGTAGGAAAGTAAATGTGGAGGAACGGTGTCGGGAGAAGTAATCTTAGAGGAGCGGGAGCGGCGAGGTCCAGAGGATGTGAAGGACGGATTAGAGGTGGGCTGTAGTTCGTGTTCGTCGGGGTCGTCAAGTAGTTTGCGTGGGCGCGGCTTATCGGGGTATTGGGAGTGAAACGTGCGTAGTAGGGAGTGAGCGGAAACTGGGATATCTTCGTAACGGATCCAGGATCGTTCGGAGATTGGTTGGTCGCGGTATGCAACGAAATAGTCTATTCTTTTCCTAATAGAGCGCGAATCGAGGATTCCGATGATTTCAAACGCGGTGGATTCGTCGTCGTCGATGGAGAGGGGGGGACCGGGAGGCGCTGCGCGGCCTGGGATGGTGCTGGGGTGGATGGCAGGTTCGAGGTAGACAACGTTGAAGACAGGGTGGGTCTTTCCCATGGAGGAAGGGAGGTCAAGTCGGTATACGTCGCGTTCTCCAATGCGTTCGACGACGCGGAAAGGGCCGATGCGTTTGAAGTCTAGCTTGTCGGAGGGTCTGCGAGTCTTGATGTTCTTCCGAAGTAACCAGACCATGTCTCCTGGAGCGAATACTGGTGCGGCTGTCGCGTGCTGGTTGTAGTAACGTTGGTAGTCTTCCTTAGCGTGTTTCAATTCCAATTCCAGTTCTTCGCGAGTGGTGCGGAGACGTTCCACGAAACCTTCGACGGCTGGAACGGACTCGGACTGGGAGGTCTTGAGGGTGAATCGCGGGTGGTAACCGAAGTTGGCGAAGAAAGGGGTTTGCTTGGTCGAGGAATTGGAAGTGTTGTTGAAGGAGAACTCGGCGAGGGGCAACAGGTCCGCCCAGTTGTCTTGCTGGTACGAGCAATAGGCGCGTAGGTACGTTTCAAGCGTCTGATTGGTTCGTTCCGTCTGGCCGTTGGTTTGAGGGTGGTATGACGTTGAGTGGCGGGCTGAGATTCCGAGGAGTCCGTACAAGCGGTGGGTGAATTCGGAAACGAAGGTCGAACCGCGGTCGGAGGTAACTGTATCGGGTAGGCCGTGATAGCGGAAGACGTGTTGGAGGAAGAGGAGGGCTAGTTCTTCGGACGACATCGATTCGTGGCACGGCACGAAGTGTCCCATCTTGGAGTAGAGGTCGACGATGACGAGGATGGAATCGAAACCGTTTGAGATCGGGAGTTTGACGATCATGTCGATGGCGATGTCGGACCAAGGTCGAGCAGGGGATGGGAGAGGTTGTAGTAGGCCGTATGGGGAGTGACGAGGGATCTTAATGCGTTGGCACAGGTCGCAAGACGCCACGTAGTTTCTGACGAAAGTACGCATTCCAGGCCAGGAGTATTCGCGACTGAGTAAATCGAACGTTTTGGCTCGTCCTGGGTGGCCGGCTGCAGGGGAATCGTGTTGTTCTTGGAGGATCCGGACTCGGAGCTTGCGAGGGATGTAGACGCGGCCGTTGTGAAGCGCAAGTCCGTCGTCGGTCATCTTAAAGGCTGGGATGTCGTCTGGGCCGAGTAAAGATGAGGATTTGAGGCCTTCCTGGAGGTCTTCGTCCGAAGAGTAGGCGGCTTTGAGGTCGTCGAGGAGGTCGGAGGGAGGAAGGGAAAACGTTTGGAGGGATGAGATGTGGGTCGTGTCGTCAGTGGGAGCAATGAGTCGAAGATGTTGAGAGTTGAGAAGAGGCGGTCGTGGTAGGCGTTTGTCATTGGGCGAAGGGGCGTAGTCGGGTCGTCGGGAAGGTGCGTCGGCCATGTTCTTGCTTCCCGGTTTGTGGGTCAGAACGAAGTCGTATTCGGATAGGAGCATGGACCAGCGTGATTGGCGATCATTGAGCGGTTGGGATTTCATGAAGTATTCGAGGTTCTTGTGATCCGATCGGACTTGGACGGTGTGGTGAGCGCCGCAGAGCCAGGATCTCCACTCCTTCATGGCAGCAACGATTCCTAGTAATTCTTTGTCGTGGATTTCGTAATTGGATTCGGCTGGGAGGAGTTTTCTGGAGTAGTAGGCGACGGGGTGGAGAGCGCCTTCGGGATCCGGTTGTCCGAGAATCGCGGCGATGGCGAAGTCGGAGGCGTCTGTAGTGAGGGTGCAGGGTAGGGAGGGATCGAAGTGTTGGAGGATAGGAGCTGAAGTGAAGGCGTGTTTGAGGTTATCGAAAGCGAGTTGGCAGTCGGAGTCCCAGTTCCAAGCGACGTCCTTTTTAGTGAGTCGAGTAAGAGGGGACGCGAGTTCCGAGAATTTGTCGATGAAGCGGCGGTAAAAGTTCGCGAAACCGAGGAAGGACTGGACTTGCGAGAGGGAAGTGGGGGTTGGCCATTCCGTGATAGTCGTAATCTTGTTCTTGTCCATGGAGAGGCCGTCCTTTGAAATGACGAAGCCTAGGAATTCGATCGAGTCTTTGAAGAATTCGCATTTGTCGGGGCTGGCGAACAAGTTGGCATCGCGCAGTCGTTGAAGTACATCCTTGACGATCCGTTCGTGCTCCTCTCGGGTCTTGGAGAAAATGAGGATATCGTCTAGGTAGACGACAACACAGACGTCTATCAGGTCTTTGAGAACATCGTTGACTAGAGCTTGGAAGGCTGAGGGTGCATTGCTGAGGCCGAAAGGCATGACAAGGTATTCGAAGAGACCGAGTTTCGTGCGGAAGGCGGTCTTCCATTCGTGGCCTGGTTTAATGCGGAGGAGGTTGAAGGCGGACTGTAGGTCGATCTTGGAAAAGTACTTGCAGCCTTGGACACGATCGAGGAGGTCATGGATGAGTGGGATGGGGTAGCGGTTTTTGATCGTAACAGTGTTTAGGCCGCGGTAGTCGACGCAGAGGCGGAGCTTGCCGTTCTTCTTTTTGACGAAGAGTACCGGAGCAGCAGCGGGAGACTTTGACGGGCGAATAAAGCCTTTTTGAAGGTTCTCTGTGATGTATCGCTGCAGTTCTTCTTGTTCGGGTTGCGTAAGAGAGTAAATAGGGCCGAATGGTGGAGTCTTCCCGGGTAGTAGGTCGATTTCCATGTCGAAGGGGCGATGTGGGGGTAGCTTGTCGGCCTTAGCTTTGGAAAAGACGTCGGCGAAGCAATGAAATATTTCAGGAATGCGAGAGAGGTCCGGTGGTGTTTCGTCATCGTCGTTCGGGAGAGGTTCGGTAGGTGAAAATTCCGTCGAAGACACGGAAAGTGGGATTTCTTCGACGACGGTGGTTGCTCGAGGCCCAAGCCAAGTTCTTGGATTGTCGCGAAGGAAGGCGTATGGGTCGTTGGGGTCGGTTTCACCAGCACAGAGGATAGTTGATACATCTGGGTCTTGTTGTGGTGGGGCGGGGAGGAGGTATTCTCGAACAGGGGAGGAGACGACGATCGGGTTCGGACGAGAGAGAAGAGAAGGGATTAGTCGTGGAGTGCCGAGCCCGACTGAATGGATGTGATGAAAGGTTGGCGTTTTGATGCCGCAGGAGCAGTGGGTGAAAGAGAGAGTGCCGGCACACCAGTCGATGAGAGGGTTGTGCTTCTTAATCCAGGGGAGGCCGAGTACGACATTGTAGTGGCCTAGCGAGGTGACGTAGAGGTCAAGGTTTTCGGTATGAGAACCAAGAGCGAAGGTGGCGGGGACGAAGTGGGTTATGGGTCCATTCCGAAGAGGGGAGCCATCGACTGAGGAGACCGGTATCGGCGAAGGTAAGGGCTGGGAGCGGAGACCGGAGGATTTGACAAATCGGTAATCGATAAATGCGTGACCCGAAGCGCCGGTGTCAAGCAGGCATATGGGTTGGACTGAGGCATTGTCTACGGTGATCGACCCTTCTAGAATGAAGTGGTCCGATTTGGGGGACGGTAGGGCGAAAATCTTCGTGATTGGTGGTAGCTGGAGTGTAAAGGGCGGTTCTGATATAACCTTGTCCCTCGGGTTCTTGGGAGGTGCGAACGGTCTTCGTGGACGGGTTCGGACACAGGGATCGGAGTGGGTGCGTGGTCGAGTGTAGTGGTGGCTCGAGCGCGAAGGGGAGTGGGGGGGTTGGGATAGATTGGTTGGTCGAGGGGGAAACTTTTCCGGACCTTCGACGTCATCAAGGAGAGCAGAGAATTTATTGGAGGTAGGGATGTTGCACGAAACAGGGGGAACGGCCGGGAGGTCAGGCGCGGGCGTTACGAGGGTAGGAAGGCATGGCATAGAAAGTGAACGAGTTAAGGGACAGGGCATAGGATCGAAAGAAGATGAATCAGGAAGCGAATCCTTTTTTTGTGTTTTGTGATCTTCTGGTTTTTTCATATTTTCTTGGGTTATTTGGGGCGAGGGAAGAGAGTCGAGAGAAGGGAGAAGAGATAAAGAAGCAGAGCGAGGACGAGAAGTTTGGGTTGGTGCCGCAGTCGGGTGACCTAGATCGCCTGCGGCCCGTCTTTTCCCTCTACCGACAGGGTAGCAGCAGAGACGTTGACGGGACGTGCGGTGGCGGTGTTGAAAGACTTTGCATTGTTAATTCGTTGCTGCTTGTGTTCGTGTACTGTATGACCGGCTTGTCCACAGTAGAGGCAGAGTCCGTGGCGAAGGCGGTGTTGCTTCTCCTCGGGGGTGAGTTTCTTGAACGATGAAGCGGCTCGGTTGGCTCCAGCAGGGTTTACTGAGAACGATTCCCAACGGGGAGGGAGCGGGCTGAAGATAGTCGCGTCGACTTCCATGGCGTTCGGGTCGGCGGTGGGTACGGCGACAATGGTGGAGGTGCCTGGAGCGGGATGGACATTGAACTGAGCGCGGTAGCGCGAGATTGCTTCTTTCTTCTCCATAGCGCGTTCTCGGATGCGAGCTTCGATCTGTTGAGCCTTGTTGATCATTGAGGAGAGGTCCGAGGGCTTTCCTTCGATGACCAAGAGGTCTTTAATCTCCTCCTTCAGTCCTCGGTAGAACGTTTCGGCCTTGGTGTAGGGATCCATGTCCATGTCAGCCACGTGGGTTTCGTAGGTTGCTGCATAGCTAGCGACGTCGCGAGTCTGTTGGAGTTTGTTTAGTGCGAGTCGCGCGGTGAGGCGAGGGTCTGGATCCGCCCAGCGATTGAGGAATTCTTGGCGAAAGACAGCGTAATTGTTGAAGATATGAAGGGGATGACCTTGACTCGTTTGGTAAACGCGGTGGTGGTTATCGAACCAGGTGTACTGAGGGCCGGTGAGGTGTTGGCCGAAGTACAAACATTTGAGGTACGAAGTGTTGATGCTGGGTTGGAATTGGAGGGCGATATCGATCTTCGACGCGAAAGCACGAGCTTCGATAGGTTTGCCACTGAAGTTACCGGGGTCGGCGACGCGGACAGAAGTCTTCGGGGCGGCGCCGTCGGTGGTACCATTATCTTGGGTCGCGCCGACGAGAGAATCGAGGCGGTTGACGATCTCGTTGGTGAAGACAGCGAGGTCGGTTTGATGGGTTCGAAGGCTAGCTGACTGGACATTGAGGATTTCGTTGAAGAGTTGGGCCAATTGTTGGACGGTGGGGTCGAGTACAGGAACCGGGTCGACAGGGGCTTGATTAAAGGTGTCGTCCTGGATGATGGGTTGCTGTATAGGGTCTCCTTCTTGAAAAACGGGGTTTTGATCTTGGTGATCCATTTTAGGTAGAAGAGAGAGTCGGAAGAAAGGTGGAGAACAGGGTGACAGAGAGCGGCAGTTTGGTTCACGATACTGTGAGGACGGGGGTGCGAACAGGAGAGTGGAACGTGGGAACGAGTCCTCGGCAAGAGCCTTGGCCGCTGGCTGTCG